>VYYI01003242.1:0-12660 GCA_021029175.1 Bilobella aurantiaca
GCTTTTTGTACTCTTGTTAAATTTTCTAAACCTTTAACACGATTCTATCTACTAATTGAATTATTTTCCCGGGATCCATGAGCTGTGCCCCAAGGGAACCCTTTAAGCAACTTATAATAATAATAATAATAATAATTAAACTTTTACTTTCAATTATTAAGCAAAACCACGAAAAAGTCAATTTTGGGGGTTGGGGTCAATTGCAAGCTCATCCTTGTAATATCGAGTCGTTTAAATTTTTGCAAACATCATAACTTTTCGTAATTTGCTAACTAGCAAAATTTGAAAAATCCGATTTTTTAGATTTGGGATCATTTAGGGGATCGTCAAAATGAGGGTGAAGGGTACGGCTCATCTTCAAACTTGGCCTTACCTATTACCTGAAAACAGATTTGAGAAAAGTTAACCCGTTCGAGAGTTATGGCGCAACCAGGCGGACAGACAGACGGACGGACAGAACATTCCCATGAATTAGCAAATACGCTACTTAATAAGTTGCCTCAGCCCATTGTTTGGAACTCTTCACAATTGATAATATGAATGTATAGAAATAGAATGACACCTTACGTATGGATATATTTCCAAATTTAGCTTCAAAAGTAACTCCATGGCGCTGCTATATACGGACTCGAAGACAATTACAAGCTTGTCTTGAAGGAATGAGTAGCCTGTAAATTTTGAGTTTGATTCAACTGCCTGAAATTATTTGATAAATAGTCATAGCTAGTCAAAATTTTGTATTTATATTTAACATTTTATTTAACAGATTTTTGTAGCCAATATGTGTATTACAGTGTTCATTGCCAGAGGCGAAAATTGGAGGTCAGTTGCCAATTTTGCTTTCGACCTCACGTTGACCACTATGTGCTTGACTCCCTTAGGAGGTTTTCCTTTCCCCTTTCTCAAAATCTCTTGAATCTCAACCGCTAATGCCATGAGCTAAAAAAATGTTAGGTTCCAAATTTGTATATTATTTATAAATTATAAATATGGATTAATTATTTCTGTCAATCGACTCAAGTACTTCCATCCTTCATCTTCCGTGCTAACATACATAAGTATGATTAATGCTAATCTTACACACAACCCCATGTAAGTTTAGAATTGGAAATACAACAATTTTCACACAAGAAATTAGGGTCAATGTTAATTCAAATCTACTTACAACTGGATCAGGAGTCAATATGTCATTGATTGGCCTCCAACTATTTAGAGTTTGTAATACTTCAATGTCCTGTATATTCCAATATACAATGACGACTTCCCAGTTATCATTGAAGCGATAAATTGTGCCAAAGGAATTAAATTTCGTTAAATTTATTTGCTGAAAATATTTCCAGAGTTCAAATAAAGCACAGTTCATTCCATATATTCAAATTAAAAATTCAACGCATTATATAAAATTGTAAATTTAGTATAACTTTCTCGGACTTAAAATAAATATACATTTAATCTTAACTCTGTACTAGTGTTTGTTTGTAGGTTAGTATTGGGCTTTTAGTTGCCTAATGACCTAAGTTGTGGTTGGGAATAAAGTGGAAATACCCTATAAAAACTAGCAATGAATTCGAACTTTCCAAACTTATTCATCTTCAACTCTTTTTTTTATTTTATGTTTTTACAATATACTTTCCTAATTGGCGCAAGTGCATCGTCTGAAATTTAATTCATAAATTGTGATTAAAACTTAACCAATTAGCATATGGAAATAGTATTACATATAAGTAATGGTTTTTATGAACGCTCAAGCTACCTAAATTCTCAAAATTGCTTAAAACAATTAATTGAAAGTTAACAAAAGTGATGTTTCAAAAACTTTGTTTTATAACCAAACGAAGGCGTCTTTTGACAGGTGCTTTTTCAAATCCTGAGTTTTCAATTACTCAATAAAACTGTCAGTTATTCATCTCAAAAGGCATTTAACGGTGAGATACTCCCGTTTTCCGACGGTTTTTTTTTCGCTAGTGTGATCATGAAAAAATAAACTTTCCTCAGGTACTATACCTTAATGGCATCAAATCCTGACCGATATTTTGATACTACTTCATGTTGCAAGTACAAGTTAAAGTTTGCTGGAACAGTGGTTTTTAAATTAAGAAAATCAGTTCTTTGTGGTTTGGCTTTGTAGCCATTTACGAATTCCCCCATCTACAAAAAATTAATTCATTATGGTTGATCAAATCAAAAAAATCTATTTTTGCTTACCTCCGGATAAAATGTTAATCCCGATTTCTGAGAGTCCAAAATTAAATTCCTTAGCAAAGACGGTATCAAGCAATAAATTTCCCAGCCAGAGATTTTTCGCCGGACAGCTATTCCAAAAACACATTGCGGGGAATTTGCATATACTGCCTGTAATATTAAATTTAGGTAAAGTTAATCTAGTCAAAACTTTAAACACATTAATTTCAAACGATACTTCCAATAAACGATCTTCAGCAAGTTATATAATTATGGTGTAACAAACATAAGAACATTTTGTTTTGCAGGTTAATTGAGTGTGGTTTAGGGAATACGGCGATAACATGACTCTTCAGATCAAACTACGCTATGAGCTATAATTATAGAGCCTACCCCAATAGTCCTGAGCTCCTCTGATACCGCAAATGCTTCAAACGTTTGTTTGAAGGTTACCCCAATTGTTCTGAAAAGATGAAATTCTGGTCCAAGGCCAACAGCCTTTGGCCTATCCGAAAAAACATCTTCTATCAACATGTGAGTTAGCTAAATATAAGTAGAAATGCGATTACTTTTAATTTTAATGGGTAAACTGATACACGCATAAGGAAAAGTAATTCAGCTCACTTCGGAATTCAGTTCAAATTTAGTGGAGGCAAACTCAGGTAAAGTGTGCAGCATAAATCCAAAATGCGCCACTTCCAGAAGCACATTCCACGAATTTGTTTCGTCAGCATGCGTGCACAGAATGCGTACAAATGAAAATTTTGGATTCATCACCTAAAAATTTGAACCCATCGGTTTTTTTTAATTTAAGAAAAAAAATGTTCCAAGTAAACTAAATTTAGATGATTATTAAACTTTTTGAAAGGTCTTACGTTGTCATAGATGATTCCATATCTTGACGATATAATTTTTTGAACTTCAGAACGGGAAGCCATAAGTGTATTTTGAACATTTTGAGCAAGTGCCTTGTGTGCTCCAAAAAGCAAAGCTGGTTTTGTTACACATTCAAAAACCTAAAAAAACACTGTTTAATTAATTTTTACTCGGGTCTGACTTGAAGGCTTAACTTCTAAAACGCCGCCCCCCTGCTAATTAGGCTCCCAATTTTCCTGACTTTCCAAAAAAAAAATTCCAAACAAAGCAGCGCTTTCTGAAATTTTTATAATTTTCAGAAATTTCAAGAAAATTTATGATTTAAGAATTTCAAACTTACTTCAATTTAATAAATACTTGGCTTGATTTTAAAATTTTCAAAAAAAATGTAATGCTTTCCATTTTCTAATTTCCAAATTGCCAAGAAATTTCATGATTTTCAAAATTAAAAAATCTATTTTCAATATTATCAAGATTTTAGAAAAAATAAAATTTCACATTGCTATTTTTTCTTCAACTTCTCTCATCTATAACTAGCATTAGCTTTTCTATTTTTTATTTCTACATTATTTAACGCAATTATAGCTCTTAAAACTTGGTTAAATAGGTTGTCAGGCATTATACGTAGAACAGTGCCGACATCTTTTTGTACTTTCTTATTAACATCTCAACTTTGCACAGGATTAGTACAGAGTAGTTGAACCCTATACACTAAAATAAGTGTTACAGCTGTAACACTTACGCAAAATCAATGCAATAGAAATTGCCTATAAATCTATTGCCTACTTTTCATGTTTATTAGTGTAGAAACAATAATAATAATCTAATAAACAAAAACTTAAATATAAAAAATTACAAAAGCAACTTACATCGAAATTGAATTGTAACGCTTCAAGTCCCGATCGTAATCGTTGTACATTTATGTCAAACAATACAGGTCCATAGAATGTCATGACACTTAATTTTAATTCTAAAGGTACTTCATTTTCTGAAAATACTTGTTCATCCGTGCTAACATATGAAATCCAAAGATAGTACGATTCTTGATGTGACTATTGGGAGATTGAGTTACTTAACTGGCAAACAGTTTTCTTTTTTAACGAGAGAGTGAGAAATAACTAGTGTAATACCGTTTCATTCATGAACTGTTCAAAGTTTGAATCGTTTCCCGCACTTGCAACAACTTCATTTAATAAGTTCTCTGCATCAATTAGTGCGTTACTCACATTTCGCCATTTAAGATTTGACGCAACATGAGTGATAAAGAATGGAATATTTGACCCAGTTCCAATTTGCTTAAATTCAGCCAAGAGCGGTTGCATCTTAACAATATAATGTTCAGCTTAATGCATTGGTTTGCATTTTCATTGTTCTACTTATTTGTTGTTAATTTAAGTAAACTCACTTCTGGATAGTAGTCAAACTTCTTGCCAAATTTGCTATTTAAAGACGCAACTGCTCTTTCATAGAACTTTCTTTGTGGTATCGCAATTTTGAGCGAGGTGGTTTCCGGCCCACGATCTAAATACATTCCCACTCTGAAACAAGCCTCCGAATTCTGTTTACAAACAGTATATCAATAACTACTATATTAAATAAATATATAAAAGAAAGGAAACGAACCGTTAGCTCTGTGTGAGTTGTTAAAGCATGTTTGAGAGCATTTAGTATTGTTTCGGAACGAGAGTTTGCTTCAACACATGAAGTCTCATACAATTTGTACAGAGCCATTTCCTCATGCTGTACATCAGGTTTCCTCGAAAATAAGTTGCTTAGCTAAAGTTTGGAAATCAACAGTATTTTAATTGTTAAGAAATGTATGCTTACATACATAATAATATATTGTAAACGCAAGTTAATCTAATATTAAATATGCAAAGCCATAAGAACATATAATATAAACTAACTGCTTCATCTTCCACAATTGGGAACCTGTTCACAGGAAATAAAAGTTTATTCCAAAAGTCCAAACCATCTTGAGTAACTCTCCTTAATACGACTATCAACTTGTAATCATTTGGAGCTTCAACGGTAGCCAATCCTGCCCATTCGTAATCGCAATCGAAGAACTAGATTGTCGTGAAGAACAATTAAACTTAACATGAAGCACGATAGTATAAAATAATATAATATAATTTAGCAGCATTACTTTTGAAGACTCGTTTGTGTTGAAGACAAAATTGTGTATGAATTCCTGGCAATTTAACATTTGGGAATGTTCTGTAATATTGTAAAGTCTTGCAACTTCCAGCGATACAGAAATTGAAGCATCAACAAATTGTGTTTGGTCAATTTGTTTGTTGCTCCTGGATTGCACTGAACTGCCATAGTTCTCTGCCTCTGTTTGAACCTGAATTAAAAAATAAAACAACATTTAACTCTGTACATTTGTACATGTGCAACTCGATATAATGCATGAATAACAGATAGGATACTTTAGCTCAAATAAAACCTTACGAGGGTGTTGATTATCAAAGGATTTGCTACTCTTGCGGTGTTGATGGCATTCAAAAGATACAAAGATGTTCCAAAGCGGGGCAAAAAACCAACTATTGCTATTGCTAAACAAAGGATTTTTGCTTTTGCAAGAACACCGTTTACCAAGACTTTTAGTATCCTAAAACACAATTGAAGTACATAAAGCTATATATTTTGTCTAGTTGTGCTAGAAAAAAGGATATAATTAACACATTTGTCTTTTACAACTTGGAATCACCCCACAGGCTTTTTGTCTAATAATCAGAATGTAGCATCAAAATATATGTAGAAAAACCAAATGAAGAAAAAAAAAATCACAAGCACTGTTGGGTTGAAAATTGGATTGAAACGCTTACATGTTGTGGGTTGCAATTCTTGGTGAAAGGTACACTGAATAGTATCGAACAATATCGAGTTTGAAATAACATTATTATCGAGTGCACGCATTAAATACCCAGTGGAATCTGAAGCAAATTGCTTTGTGCAGGCCGTTTTTGCTGCTAAATCACACCCACCACTCCAATTCAAGCTTGGGGTTGGAGTCTGCAAAATTGAATAAATCTTTTTAAGCTTAAAAGTATTGCAAGTCAAAAGGGGACTTTTGGGAGGATTTTGTAATTTGCGGTGGTATGGAAAGGTGTGGAAAGCCTTGACTTCATATTCACAGCCAAATTCATTACCCGAATTGGATTCAACATTGCAAATTTTCCAAATTTTCGTGAAAGTTATCTAAAAACAATAATTTATGTAAGCTTAAACAAAAGCATTTTTGATGTGCAGTGAGCGGTAGTGATAAAGTACGGCTAGTTTAGTTATGTTTACATGTTGAACTCGCGTTGTAATTGGAATTCAGAACATTTCACTCAGTCAGTTTGTTCACTTGCTAATTGTTTTTTCTAGTAATAATGCTTATTTGTGAACTACATTGCTATTAAGTAAAATCTACAATACAATTAGGTTTAACAATTCTGGAAATTTAACAGTTACAAGAACAATAACATACAATTACATCTAATTTCATAGTCATCATATATATTTAAATTGGTCGTATATGGGTGAATTGTTTATGTAGGGATTTCTGTAAAGTATATCTAACTTATCGAATTACTTTTGATTTATACTATTTTCGTGAGTTTAGTACTAAATAATCAATCGATTAGTAGATTATTTAAGTACATGAAAGTTACAATGCATTTACTAATAATGCAAACTTCAGTGTTCTTGTTAACCCATTACGAATATATAGGTGGAAGACTTGTATATATATATATATATATATATATATATATATATAAGGATTGTTTTTGTACCATATAATTGTGCTTCAAGTTTACTGAAATGGCGTTTGACCGAATATTTGTTTATCAAGACGTCAAACGTATACATCTTTGATATCTTTGTATTTACATCTTTGTACATTGACAAATTTTTGCAGTTTTTACGTATTCTAATTAGATTAGAATAAAATCCAAATTTTCAAAATTCTATCCTTATAAGGTCTATACAAGTAAATACTTTAATGTATAATGTGACACTGGTCAATATGTATTGCAATAAGTATATAAATAAATATTATTTTTTCAAAATTATTATTTTTAATAAAAAAAAAGTGAATGTGATTCATTCAGTATTTGAATATATTGACGTTGAAAACCGTGCCTGCTTCTGACAAAAGTTCTAGAGTGAACCAGTGGAAGAAAACTAATACCATATGCTTGAAAAAAATAAAAGTTTTTTTTTGAGTTTTCTATTGAATGAAATTTCTACTTTTTTCAAGATTGCCGTGCTTATTCTTAATGCACGACATTGCAAACGATTGGAACTATAGTAGGACATAAGTAGGTAATAATTTTTATTAAGACTCGAAGGTTGTAGTGATGTTTTTAAAGTAGACGTTTATTACCACGGCAATTGGATTTCCAAGTTTTAATTTAGCGTTATTGTTTTGAAATGCATTTAATAATATTTATAGATTGAGAAAATTAAAAAAATCATGCACATTCTGTTGTAGTAAGATAAATTTTAAGTAATTATACATTAGCCTAATGTTTGAAACTTGTTTTTACTTCTAATCAAAATCGAATGAAAAACTTATGAAAAGGCGAGACTTTGCTTTAAACTTTCTCAACACAGCATTTTTGAAAATACCTAAATCTGGAAAACAATCAATGAAGGAAAATAGGGATTGCAGAAGCAAAATTAGTTTTTAGTTTTTTCATTATAACTTAGCAATTTTGTACCTACTTATAGATAAATAATTTGTTCATTTGATATCTTACTCTGTGTATTTTCCAAACCTAATCCTTATATTTTCCATACTTCTACTTTGCTATTTTTGTATTTATTCATCAATTCCCCGGAATTCATTGAACTCCCGAAAACCTTCAGGTTGTAGTACACACTCACATTCTCATCATCATTAATTTAATACAACATTTAAAATACAACTGCTTTCCTAATAAATAAATCTGAGCACCTTGATTTCCTTAACTTGACTTGTTACGTCTATAAAATTGATAATTTTATTCCCAATTTACTGGAATCGTTAAATGATGTGTATTTATAGGAGACACGAGAGAATTAATACATAAACCGGTCTTGAATAAAAGCCGATCTCAACAAAAAACGGGGTCCCGAATGAAAGTCGGATTTCGGAATAGAAGGCCATCGCACAGTGGGACACAAATTGGCAACAAAAAGAGAACCAAATTTTCTCATTTCATTTCAGGATTTAATTAATTATTTTTGAAACTGTGTTGTTTCATAATGTTGGAGAAATATTTCCTAAATTATCAACCATAATGAGGAGTATTACCCTTGGTAAACACTGTGACCCTCCGTTCACGGACGGTTTAGAAAGGGCATATTGGACGAGGTTACCCACCAACTACCTCCTAGCATGCAAACCTCGCATACACTGGGCTTATCACTTCTCTAACTTCCATAATGCATTTCAGGCTTTGTTAATTACTTTGTTAACATTTAATTAATAATCAATATTAAAAATAATTTAAGAGCAAAATAATAACTTAACTAATAATGATCGAATTTAATTTACGTTAATTGTGTGTCGTAAATACAAAATAAACTTTATTCATAATTTCAAATTATAACTAAATAAACCAAATGCAATCACTGACAGAGATTGTGGGTTGGGGTGTAGCAAGTCCCGAGTGAAAAAAATGGGAAGTTAAAAAAACTTTTTTTTGCTCCAAACGTTCTAAAACGTCGAGAAACATGAAATTTTGTCGAAATTTCGAAAACAAATTTTTGAAAAATTTTGACTCGGGAATTTTTGGGTCACTGGTAACCTCGAACGGTGACTCGCAGAGAAGAATTGTATTAGAAAAGTTATTCAGTTTTTCATTCTGAACAACTTTTGTATAGGTCATTTTTGAGCTTATAAGGGAATGTAAAATCGCTCGGGACTTAAATAATTTCCGATCGACCACATTGCTACACCCCAACCGGGATTGTGTGGCTATTTTGACAACATGGCATAAAATGACGGTAGTTTTTGCTTTGTCTACATGCATGAGGACGCGGAGGTTCCACCGGCAAAGCTACGTGAACTGGTGGAGCACTGCTCTCAAAAGAAGCTTTCTCTGCTTGTAGGGACAGACTGTAATGCACATCACCCACATTATGGAAGCACAAATGTCAACAAACGAGGCGAGGACCTACTTGAGTGGCTGATGGAGACTGACCTGTCGGTAGCCAAAGTAAGACACAAACCAACGTTCTTGAATAGAGTCAGGAGGGAAGTCCTAGATATTACGCTAGTTTCCCATAACTTCATAGACAGAGTAAGAGATTGTAAATGCCCATTTTTTCGAATCACAGAACCATTAGGTTTACAATGAAACTGGGTAAAGCTGAACCTATTTTTTATAGGAACAGGAAGAAAACTCAGTGGGGACAGTTAGTAAGCTCTATAACAGAGACACTTAATAGCATCCCAAGTACAGAAATAGTTTTTACTGGTGACTAGTGGATCTGGTCACTAGCGCACTAGTGGAGGCCTTTCATGAAGCTTGCTTACAAAAGCGAGTCAAAAACAAAGAGCCAACCCATAACTAATGGACACCGGAGCTTACCGAAGAGAGGCACGGAAGAGGCAACGGAAGATGGTGATGACTGGGTTCTTACAAAAGATGGTAGACGATTTCAAGGATGCCCTGAACGCCTTTCAGTATTGTTTGATGAAAGCGAAGCAATACGATTTCAACCTATACTGAGGAGGAAATAAATTCACTTGCTTAACGCGGCAAGGTTGTACAGAGTGCTGGCGGGAGGGAAAACGATCAAACTCGGTCCGATTCAACTCCCAGACGGTACATACACTCTTGGTGCAAAGGAAACAGTGGATTATCTCCTATGCCAACACATCCCTGCAGACCAAAATTCAGAGGAAGTAAATGATTACAAGCATACTGCCGACAATATAAATATTGGCACGAAGATGGCTGATGACAGCCTGATGGCAAGGGTATTGAAAACTTTCAGTTCCTACAAGTCGGCTGGTCTGGATAAAATATTTCCGGCGATGCTGACTGAGGGGAGGGACGTTGTCGTACCCGCACTTGGACCAATTATGAGGGCATGCATACTCTTCGGGTACACCACTAAAAGCTGGAGACGTATCCGGTGTGTTCATCCCAAACCAGGAAAGGATAGTTATTGCAGGGCAAACGCTTGGAGGCCCATCTCTTTGACTTCTTTTTTGATAAAAGCTCGCGAGAGGCTTATAGGCTGGCACTTGCAAACTTCCACTTTGGTGGAACGACTCAAGAGAGCTGATCAGTGTGCCTTTTTCAGGGGAGCTTCAACTGAGCTTGCGCTACATCGGTTCGTGGGCCGTGCAAAGCAAGCACTTAGTAATTATAAGTATGCACTGGTAGTCCTTCTAGACGTAAAGGGGGGTTTCAGCCACGCCACATTTCGATCAATTATCGCTGCAATGAGACGGGAGGGATTGGATAGAGAGCTGCATCAGGCTGGTGCAGCACAAACCTGGACGGTTGAGTCCAGTGTGCAAAATAAAATATCCATTAAAGTGTTGAAGGCGGATGCACTCAAAAGGGAGTCCTTTCCTCTCTGTGCTGCTCGTGAGCGAAGTTTTGGTTCTCCTGATTCAGAAATTCCCTCAACAACTAAACCAAGCCTTTGCTGACGATATAGGCTTTCTTCCCCTGGGGACTGATTACCCTACTATCGTCAATATAGTACAACAATCGTTAAACCTGATACTAGTATGGTGCCATCGTCCTGACATTGTATGTATTTCAATCTCAGTTTGTGCACACGTTTTTTCACTGTTTGAATTTGACATCATTTTTTTTTCACCTAAATCGCTTCGAGTCGACAACAAGCATCACTGGCTTCCTCTTCTGGAGGATCCACCCTTCAAGTGCGTCCGGAAATTTTGGTGATGGACAGCGTCGTTGTCACTTTCTGGCGTACTTTGCGCTTTGAAGATTCGTAGTGGCTGATCAGCTGTTCACAGACATCGGCACTTTTCAACGCTCAACTTTTCAAATAATCAAAAATCTAACAACAAATTTCCTGGAGCTTATGACACCTCTGATCACATAGATCTGTCTCTGCTTCAGCTGGCTATCACAATTTAAACGAAAAGTTAAGTTTAATTTCCATTTTGTCAAATATTAAACTGCAAAAGAGACAGCTGCCTTTTTCTTCGTTTCTTCCTTTCAGCAGTCATATTCCTGATGCCAGTTGAACGCTCTCCCAAAGCAAGCACTACCCCCAAGATGTCCCTATCATCTGAGAAGGGTACAAAAAGACCGATTGAGATCTGTGACGAGGATGAAATTAACCCTCAACCACCTGGAAAAAAACTAAACTCTGAAGTCGAAGTTATAGATGCAAAAGCTGTGCACACCTTGATGCTTACAATCCAAGACCAAATGAAAGCTTTCAAGGAAACGATGACTTCAGTCAAGGAAGACACCGAAAAAATTCCGAAAATAAGTGCACGCTTAGCCGACATTGAAAACAGGCTAGAAGCCTATGAGAATTCTGCAGCAATCGCGGAAGCTAGAATATCTGACCTCGAAAAATCCGACTTTGAGAAGGATCAAGTTATCAGCGCGCTTAAGGCTCAAGTTGCAAAACTAACTGACGAGCTGAGGAAACCCAACGTGTTAATTCACGGTATCCCAGAAACACCGCGAGAAGATTCTTTGGTTGTAGCAAATGGCTTTCTTGCCTTCTACAAGATAACATCCCCTGCCGAAGAAGCCTACCGCATTGGAAAATTTAAAGCAAACGCTGACAAACCCAGACCAATCAAAGTCCGAATGCAATCAATAGCTGTTCGGAACCAAGCGCTCAACCTTCGGTCTCAACTCAAGGGCGAAAGTTGTTCAGTTACTGCAGATCTCACACCTGAAACCCGAGCCGAGCAATGGAGAAGGCGCCAGGCCAGCATATCGGACGGAAGGGCATCTCAAAGCCTAAATAACATTCGTAAAACCAAAACTGCTCCACCCGAACCAATCATCTGAGAACTCGGCAGCCCAGATCACAAACAAATCAATCTAAAATCACTGACTAGGCGTAAGGCTGTAAATAATTTTTCTAACTCTTTTACTTTTCTTTTTTATAATGTAACCGGACTGAAAAGCAAGACTCAGCTTTTCTTCACTGACATTTTACAAACGAACCCCTCAATTTTCTGCCTCGCGGAAACGATGCATAGTGATAGTAGCATCCAGTGCCCTATCCTTACCTCAAAATACAACCTCACAGTCATCCCAGCATCTAAAGGAAAAAAAGGCCGGCCTTATGGAGGTTTTCTTATTGCCCACCAAAGAGACTTATCAAATATCAGTATAACACTCCTACAACACACTAGTTTTTTCGTCCTAATAGAAGTTGCCACTACTACAGTGAAACTGCTACTTTCCTCGTTTTACCTTTTTGATGACCATTGTTACAACTCAAAACTGGAGGACTACTTCAAATGTATTTCCGAACTTAGCCCAAAGTACTACCATCACATCTCTATGGGAGATGCTAATGCAAGGATTTCTGACACAAACTCCTTCCACGGAATGGACAGGTCTAGTCAAGATGTTAAGATGAACAAAAACGGCAAAACGT
>VYYI01003243.1:0-12660 GCA_021029175.1 Bilobella aurantiaca
TCTACGTTTAAGATATGCTTTTAAATATCGACCTTGAAAATTCAGATGAAGCTTAGTACGACTTTCAAATGCAATATTTGTTAGTGCTAAATATCGTTATGTTAAAAGCAGAAAATCACCTAAAAAAACGAAATTGTTTGCAGTTTAAGTGCCCATCTATTAAAACTCGAAGAAGAGAATGAGTCTGGTGAGTGGAGTTTATGTTCATCCGTTGCGCACAGACAGCGGATTGAAAAATTTTCCTGTTTCAAATTTCGTGTTAATTAGTGGAGCCATTATATAATATAGGTACTTTTGGGAGTCATAGGATGGTAAAAATCTTCACCAAACAATATTGGCACTGACCAGAGTCCTAGACAATGAGATCGCTCGTTATAAGGTTAATAAAATAGAACACAGTATGGTACTTTTAAAAACTTACAATAATTTATCATCCATCAGTCCCGTCAGCACATATGAAGACATGTTTGATCTACGTTTAAGATATGCTTTTAAATATCGACGTTAAAAATTCAGATGAAGCTTAGTACGACTTTCAAATGCAATATTTGTTAGTGCTAAATATTGTTATGTTAAAAGCCGAAAATCTATCAACTCGAAATTTTGTTTTTAATAAAATGAAAAGGCGCCTTTCGGCGCTGAACAATGATGACCTTTCTGAGGGCTATCTGTCCCTTAAAATGAGGGTTTATTAACCCGAAAACACTACAGCTAGCGGAAGGGACTAAACTAATGGCTAAGGGCCACCTAGGGCCTAAAAGCTAAAAATGGGAGCCTGAAGGGCCCTAACAACAATAACTTAGCCAAAAAGGGGTTCATGACCCATCAGCAAAGACCACGAAGCCTCCACAACCAAATAAAAAGACACTGACTCGGATAACTCTTCCGTTTAGACTGCAAAAAAAAGGAAAGCAAAAGGTACAATTATTTATAATAAAAAACAATGACAGTCAAAATAAAGTATTGTTTAATGTTGGTTTCAGGGGTGCATAGTGGACTTGGCTCCACAAGAGCAAACCACACATGCGGCGCTGGAAATGGAAGACTTCCACATTAGCCTTTGAGTCAATGTTAAGTGGAATAAGTTGGGCAACGGCAACTGGGTTTCAATTTGTCACCATAACGAGGACGGGACTGCTAACACCCTTCGTGGCATAAACTGCACATATAATGCACATAAAGCCAGGTTGCCAAACCTGAAACGAGCAATTGATGAAGCGTTTGATCGCTGTACTGAGGCATTAGAATAATTTTCATCTATTTCTATTACCTACCTGATGTTGAAAAAATTTTGATGTCTTTGGTTGATTGGCAATTTAAGTTTGTTCATTTTCACTGTTTGGCTAGGAAAGATGGACAATGTTAAATAAACTTTGGTCTAGTAGCCGTTAGTTCAATTTTTTGTTCACTTTTTCTTCCATTGTTAGTTCACTTCCACTTGTTTCTCCTAAGTAAATACTAGTACAGAAGAAATTGAATTTAAATACAATCAAACTGCACTAACGTATAAGAAAATGTTGCATTTGCATAGCGAGTAACAAACGCAATAGCACTAGATTATGAAATAAGAATACTACTTGTGTGGTTTGCTTTTTTTTTTAATTTGGAACGCTTTGGACTTGGATTCCAGCCCAATGCACCAAAGGCTATTTTGAGTTGAAGACATTGGAATGAAATTCTGATATGAAAATAGAACCACAATGCAGCTTTGTCTACTGAGAGTTGAAGGCATTGGAATGGATTATTGAAACGAAAATATAACCACATTGCATTTTTGTTACGTGGTATACAGGCATCACAGGAGGTCATTGTTTCTTATTGATTAGATTGTCTTTAATCGTGGTTGGTTTTCACTAATCGCTAATTAGGCTGGTATTCTCCGCATTTCACTATTTTGTAAGTAAACTCACTGGTTTACAAAACCTCAGTTTCGATGAAACCGCTTGGTTTTGGAACCCAGGTTTAAGTTTTCGGAATACTCTGCACCCGCCTCGGTTACTCGAAATTTGAACGACTCTCTGATTTCAAACCTCTAGGTACATGCTCCGCATTCCACGCTTTCTATGGTACTTTTGAGTTATGCGGGGATCCTTGGCGGGAATACACAAATGAAAACCTAACCTATGAAAACCTAACCTATACACAAATGAAATATGTAAACAATAGTAACAGAGGCTTTTATATTTCAAAGTTAGCAACAATAGCAAACTGAGTCACTGTCCAGGCTACCCTGGAACGCTAGTACAAACAAAGGTCAAGGAAAGTAAAGCCTAGAGTAAGGGTAGTCTTTTGAAGTAAATAGTGCTCTTCGGTGGAAGTGCTGGAACCGTGGATGTGTTTCTCCTGTGCCTCCGCCCGGAATGTCAACTGTAAATACAACAGTAACCTTATGAGCTTTTCAATTGCAATTAGCTTTTTTTTAAATTATATAATAATAGTTGGTGACCGGCGCCTGTATTTCCTGTACGGTTACTCTCTGCAGTTCTGCTGGCTCTCCGATGAGTGTCGACCGGGGAAAGTCAAAGTTTAGCCTATTAGGGGCACCAGTGGGTCGTCATATCCGCTGGTATCATCATCCACTAACAAGAATGATAAATAGCGTTTAGCAATGTTTGAGAACTCTAGAAGGAATTCGGCCAGTGATACGAAAGTTACAAGTCAGTGAGAAAGATAGAGTGGTCGTATGTTTCATATTCAAATTGAAGCCGGTGGGGCATCGCTAAGAGTACGGGAGTAGTGACACTCGTAAAGCCAAACGGATCGCTAACTGTTAAATTAAACAGTAATTAGCTTTCAATTATTTAATTGTTCTTTTACCTATTCGGTAGCTTTTTTACCTGTCAGCTGCCAATCGATTCCGGATATTTGTTCCGCTTGTCAAACGTTGTCCTCCAAGGAATGACAGGAATACAAAAATTTAAGTGGTACTTGTGTATTAGTTAATTGATTAATCAACAATTTGATCAATTCCCATCGGAAACCAAAACAATGTATTTTGAATAAGCAGGTTTCGCGCGTCTGGAAATGAGAGGGAATTCAAAAAATATCTCGAGTTTTGGCATTCGCTGCCCTCATTTTTGCCTAAAAACGAAATGATTTGATTCGAAATCCTGCTCGGTTGGAGGGTAAAAGTCTTACTCTCTGGCGCCGCTTTTTCATGTAAGAATTTCACCAAAAAAGTCCGGTGAATACTTGATGGTTGAAATCCTTGGGTGAAACCCAAATATCGAGGATAATTTCACTAATACCGACCGGATAATACCAGCCCTAATGTTTAGAATTATTAAGCTGAGCATAGCGATAGCTTTATGGGAATGGGCTGTCTGTCCGTCCGTCTGTCAGCCTGGTTGCGCTCTAACTCTTGAAGGCGTTATGTTTTTTTAATTCCGTTTTCGGGACAATGTTTTAAGGATCACGAGTGAGGCCAAGTTCAACGATGGGCCTTAAGGGCCCAGCCCTTCAAGGTTATTTTCAAGATCCCGCGTGAGGCTATGTTTCTATTTTTCGAACAGATTGATCTTTTTTAAATTTATTTGTGGGATCCTCTTCCAAGGGTCCAATGGTGCGACCAAGTTTATAGATAGAGTTTAAGGGCCCATCAATTCAACGGCATTTTTAAAGCAGCAAGACTGGTTGCGCCAAAACTCTCGAACGAAGTTAACTTTTATTAAATCCTTTTCGGGAGAATTTTTTAAGGGCCCATATAACCTAACGGCCTCCGGTAATGATCACTTGACCTTGAAATGACCTCTCAAAGTCACATACTAGTTTTGCATGTTAAAAAACTTTATGGTAGTCCCAATGTCATCAGTGATCTGTAGCATAAAATACAACAGCTATGACGTAGTTTGCTCAGCTTGGTTACGCGCGATTTGCAACGGTTTATTAAGTAGCGTATTAGCTACTTTATGGGAACATTTTGTCCGTCCGTCCGTCCGGTTGCGCGATAACTTTCGAACAGGTTACTCTTTTTTCCAATCTGTTTCCAGCTAAAGGTAGTAGGGGTCAAGGGTGAGGCCAAGTTCGAAGATGGGATATAGGCTTATAGGCCCTTCACCCGCGTTTTGATCACCCCAAAATTCGAAAAATGGGTTTTGTCGGAATTCCGCTAGTTTTGTATGCGACAAAAAGTTATGATAATTTCAAAGACCAAATAAACGACCCCATATAATTCCCCTTATATCAATGACCCCCTAAATAACCAACAATCCGAACAATCGTTTTTTTTTTGGATTTTTGGTAGTTTAGCATAATTCAAAAAGTTATGATGTTTTCAAGTGACTCTAGAAACTTTAGATAAAACGAGGGGAATTCAAACAGTTAACACCTGTTTGAGTTAATAGTTTAATTAATTAATTGACCAACTAACGGACAATTACCCGTCCCCTTCTATCTTTTGGAGACGTATGAGGACCTTGCGCAGCAAAGGGTACCACTTAAGGTAAGATCCCTTCAAAGGGAACCACTTAAGGTAAGATCCCTTCAAAGGGAACCTTAATTAAAGGATCCCTAATTTTCGCCTGCTTTGTGTGTGTGGGTGTTTGACCACACACACACTTACACAACAACTAATTGATGCCCGAGGCGGGTACGCAGACGGGACCGGGTCCCCAGCGGCCATCGATGTGGAAAGGATACCCGAAAGGGTATCCATCCTCCGTAGAGGCCGTGGGGGCGCGGGTCACGGGGGTGTGCCTTGTTTCGGCGTAGATCAGGGGGTGGGGGAGGTGTTACTTCCCAACCACCAGCGCCCCAACTAAAACGATTGTCCTCGATTGCAGGTATGGCCAAGCCAATATCCGCCACCGATGACGAGCTGCTGGGCTCTTCAGGGAAGGAGGACGGAGAGGATGAGGTGACGGCGGGGGTTGGAGGAGGGGCGACATTGTTGAGCCACTTGAACCATGGACCGGGACCTCTGCCTCTAACACCACCACCAGCTGCTGTCCCATTTGCATCGCCTAGGCTGGTCCTTCCACGGGTGTTGCCACCATCACCACCGCCATCATCACGATTGAGAGTGGCAGCGGATCTGAAGGAGGTGAAGCGGCGCCAGAAGGAGGGAAAGAAGCACTAGGAAAAAGCAAGACTGGAGAGGAGGAAGCTGGTGAAGAGCCTCGAAAGTGTCCAGCTAGAGGTGTCTGCAAAGGAAACTACTCCAACATCCGCCCCTCCTGTAAATAAACCTCCACCGGCAATGCCTTCGCCGTCCCAGGGAACACGGAAGGAAACTCCTGTTTCCAGAAAGACGAAGACGGCTGAACTGACGCCTGACTCTCCACACGGCTCAAATCAGACCTCAGAACAGAAGAAGGCTAAAGTGGAGGCCGTTCCCAATGCTGTTATAACCAGGAAGGCCTACTACCTCCATGTCCACCTCCAAGGAGGGGGGCTTCTAAGAGGCTGACTACTCCTCCCTTGAACGGGAGTTTAGGGAGGAGGTGATGAACTGCGAGGAGGGCCTTCATCTGGAGAGGGTCTTCAAGTCAGGCGGCACGGTTGTAGTCAAGTGCGCTGACGAGAACACCCTGGACCATTCCAGGCTCATTCTGCGCAGCATTCAAGAAGGAATATACAGTGAGGACCAGCTTAAAGAGAACACCTGAACGGAAACAATTCTGTTTTTTACTAATAGCATGAGGGCATATTTATTGCAATTTCTGTGACTTCATAAATGAAGTCAAGATGCTCGAAATGCTCTATTTGAAATTTCTCTTTTGAATCTCGCACATCAGTCATATTCCCCCCATATAGTTCCAAAATAATTGGAAATAATTTTAAAATGTCGTTACAACAATTTTGGGTGTTCTATTTAAGCTGGTCCGCACGGTATAAGGTGGCCGTCTCCGAGGTTAATAGGAGGTTTCAAAATGAGCAAAGAATTGAAGCATTTATTGATAGTGTTATTAAGATTAGAGTTTATAGTATTAATATTATTTGTTTTATCTCTGGTAGTTAGAGTTCAGTCTATGGGTGCTTATTTATCTATTATTTTATTAATTCTTGGTGTATGTGAAGGGGCTTTGGGGTTGACTTTACTGGTAGAAAAATTGGTGGAGATCATTTAAATATTTTTGGGTTATTAATATAGAATCGAAAATTGTGGATTATGGGCTGAGCTGTAACGACAGAGAAAGCTCAAAACCTCGGGTTGGAGGTTGGAGTTCCGCGTGCCAAAGAATGGAGGATTTACCATCGGCATAAGCATTAGTGGGGACTCCTTTCGAAAGTTCGAGTACGAGAAAATGTGGGCCTACTATGGTTTGGGAGTTTTAAATTTCCGAACAAGGACTCCCGGGTCCGAGAAAACCCGGAAACAACGGAGACGGATCCGGTGCCTCCAGTAATTGCTGGAAGTACCGGTCCCGTTACCGGTGCCGGTACCCGTGAGAGTACGACAAAATAACCGGAGAATCCTATAACTATATTTAAACTGAAATATTTTTCATTAGGATTACTTAAGTTATCAATTAAAAATAATAATAATAAATAAATGAATAAATCAATAAAGGGAAATTTCGAAATTGCCCAAGATACTGGCCCACCCCAAAACGTATGACCACGTGCTCTTATTCGTCACAAAAATCGAACATATAATTTTTCAGGACATCTAAAATTGATTGGGACTCGACCCGAAACATTGCCATTTCTAGAAAGTGGGTTTACAGTAGTTCAAACTTACCCCTCACCATAATGTTTACATTGGAACGATGTTCAGACCCAAAAAACATATACAACATAGCATAAATGACCTTTTAGAGGTCAATTTGAAAAGGTCATAAAGATTCTTTTCGAATAAATCAGGAATTGCAACATTGCCATCTCTAGTTTCTAATATATAGAACAAAACCTGAAAAGTTTTAAATCAGGTGTAATATTATTTAAAAAGTGAACTAATTAACATTAACTTATTAATTGTTTTGGGAAATTTATACCTAAGAAACACTTTAATAAAAACTGGAACTAGTTTTCTGCGATAGAAATTGGGAGAAAATAATGAAATGTTAGCCTGGCAGGAATTGAACTCCCGACCCTAGGGTAATGTGATAAAAAAAAGCATCGACGCTACATCAGCGTTATCTTAGAATGATAGTCAGAATTTTATACTAAATCAAAAATAGTTAAGTAAAACTGCATAAAAACAAACATCGAAAGTAGGAAAGCTAACTTGCAATTAACTCCTACTAAAATCAGGCCTGAGTCACCTGGCCGAGTGGTACTGAGCTTTTCCGAGTCTTGTTTCAAGTTTTTTCTGCCCTGGGTTCATTTCTCGAAGGGCTCGACAGCAGATTGGGGCTTGGGCATAATTTTTGCACTTCACGTAATCGAACAAACGAAAACATTAAAATTATCAAGCTATTTTTTTTAAATAATTAGTGAAAAACAATTATGTTTAGAAACACGGCTTACATTTATTAATTGGTCGAAATCGTTTAATTTTAATTTAATTAAAATTACTTTATTATTGTATGTTTCATTTTGAAATAAGACTTAACCTTTCTAGAAAAACAAATAAACAATTAATTCAAAATAAATTCTTTAGATTAAAATTTAAATTGCATATGCATAAAAATGTTAAACTGACTTATTTGAAATCTTTAATATTAACTAAAAAATTCAATTTAATTTGTAATTTATTCATGAAATATGAGTTGAAACGCATTTTAGAATTTTAGATATTTAAGTTTAGGGTTTAATTGTTCGTAGTATGTTATAAATCTACTACGAATCCAGAAATCTGCCTCGTGACCAGTAATGTTTGCATTGTGCATGTTCAGCGGAAATATCTAGTTAGACCATTGTTAATTTCAAATCTGTATTTAATTCCTAGTATGTTCATTGAACTTTAGTCATTGAAGATCTAGTGCCCACAAGAATTGTACGTTTACTTAATTTATTAAGTTTACTTATCTTTAACTTTACTTAACTGTCCTCTTAAATTATTTGTGTTCTTGCATTTCGAGTTTCTTAATTATGTGAATATTTTTAACACCTATTGTTTCTGATGATTCTGCCTACAACCAGCGTACAACGCCTAATTGGAGATGTTCCCGTTGCTGCGTATTTCATCAAAATTCTACACAATCTACGCAGCTGGAGCATCAGTATCAACCAACTACAGAATAATCGATGTTAATGCGGCTAAAGACGACAAGCTATGCAGCTATGTATGACAATTGAACCTGAATCTCTTGAAACCCAAAGTTTCGTTTGACTTACATATGGATTTGCCCTAAAATGAGTCGGAATCTGGAAATTCGTGGGAAATAGAATCGCTGGGCAAATTCAAGAAGTAAGATGTCGATGGTTTCGGCGGCTTCGCATCGCATCGGCCGATCTACCGTACGTAAAATAAAGTTACTTATAGCCACTCAAAGAAAGTGCTGCATGTGTTCCGGTGTCGGAGTCGAAAAGTTGTCCCTCAACAAGCAAGAATCCAGATGTGGGCTACCAAACAAGTTTGGATTCCAAAGCTCAACCATCTGCTGTGCTTCACATCTGCACAACAACCTATTCACGACAGAAGCAATTCAGTCCAAACCAGTCACCATGGAAAACGCCCAAATGAATGCCGAGGATGCCACAGGTTTAGTCACTTTGCTGAGCGACATGGCTTTTTAAAGGAGTCCGTTAGTAGACTTTGAAGATGTTGTCCTCAGTGAAGAAGATTATCATACGCTGATTGGATATCCAAAGGCCGCTTTCGATGAATTAGTGGACCATTGAAGTGGAATTAAGAACAGCACAAACAGAAGCAGGAGGAACGCTGTTGCCATGCTACTGATGCAACTCAGGCTAAATCTGACGCAAAGACTTCTCCAATTCTTGTTCCACGTCAAAAATATGTCCACAAATATTTGCCTAAATTTGGAAGTTCAGACTGGAATGTTCAATTGTAAATGCCTTCTCCCCGCCAATATTCACGCCATCTGATGACCACAGCAAGTTAGTTGCAGAAGCTGTCTCCAAAGTTTATCTGGAAAAAATTCTGTTCCGGAAGCTTGAAACCCAGAAGCTTCTCACGTCAAAGTCAATCTGGGGTCCAGCAACGCAGGAATCAGTTCCAGGTTTTCCACGACTCTTGGCAGAGGACTTCACCATGATTACTCTAGGCATTTACCAAATCCGAACGGCGAGCTTTTACACCGAACTGCACATCGACGGTGAAGTTGACTTCAACCTGTTTATCTACCTGGAACAGCCATCTCTGCTAAAGGCCAAGCTTCAGTCTAGGTTTACGACTAGCCACCATCACACCGTGGGTCGAGTTTGAACCAAATGGTGAAGGTGCGAAGTCTGTGACAGGACCTTATTGCACATGAAAGATTGGAGCTCGAACAATTGGAACATGTTACTACAGTTCTTTGATTCTTTGGCAACAGGAGACATCGAACTCAAGTCACCAAATGACGATCCTTAGGGCCTTTCGCCACCGACACGCTACTCGCAACTTTCTACTCGAATTCTGGTGTGTTGCGTGAAAACCACGTCTACGCCAAACACATCTTTTCTGTGACAACTTTTGGAAAAGTTGTAGCAGGGAGAAGTGGCAAAAAAGAGGAGAGCTTCTACACCGCCAAAAGTTGTGGCAGAAAACTGCTCAAAAAAGTGTTGCGCAGACACTTTTTTGTAGCTTCGAATTTCCAAGCTTCCTCTTTACAAAAGTTGCTTGTTTCTGATTGGTCGACCAAAGTGTTTATAGGCTCGCGGGCAATGCTTACGATTTTTGATTGACTTTTTTTTAACATGAGACATGATCTTAAAGTTTTATACAGTAAAGTTTAACTAGTTAACTTTATTAATTAGTTTTGTTTCAAGGTAATTTATTTACTGCAAGTAATTAACTGCACTAATATTGACTTTAATTACAATGTGAAATGGGACGACTCATTGGCTCTTAATTTACAAAGTGATATTTTACTAACGACAATTAGAAACTTTGTGACAATAAAAAATTTGTACATTAAAAATGATTGTAGTACTACAGTATTGGGTAGAAAGTTTGTAGGAGTGAGAGGGCGACATCAAGTCTATTATTTACAGTCAATGGGTCGACCCTTCATCTCCACTGATAACCACGTCTCTGTCACGTCTTTGGCACCTTCAGCAGTTTGTCCGTCGTACTCGAAGCCCCTCAGGCCAAACTAACTTATTCGTCAACCTAAATACAATAACAATTAACAGTACTTAATCAAACTATTAAACGCCATTAAACTCGTATTTACTTACTGGAGGTTATTTCCCGTCTTTCGGACACTGCTTCAGTTGAGTCCACTGAACTTTTGCTATAGATACTTGTAAGGACATGGCCTTTACGACTACTTAATTAGGAAAGGCGCAAGGCCAGGAGTGGGTTTTCCCTTAAGGGTCCCTTCTTTCGTTTGGGCATGAGCCCTTAGAGATGCTTGTTAATTGTTCGGCCCTTCAGGCCTCTGTACATTTAGTCTAAGGCCCTATTTGGCCTATACCGTAGGTTAAGGGTCTCCCCTCCTGTCGCATGTAGTTTCGGGTCAATAAACCCTTGTTTCAGGGCCAGAGAGCCCTTTGTAGAGGTCGTGTTGCGTGCACGAAAGGCCCCTGTTTTCTAAAGGCCGAGGCAAGGCGGGCCTTGCCTAGCGGTGCCCCAAGGACTGTCCCCTTTACTGCCAAATGGAGCAAAAAGATAACCTGTGAAGGTCAAGGGTCATCGGCAAAAATTGCATTTTTTTTGTGTGCCTTTCCTCATTGCGCGGCATGGTCCCATAAGCCCCTACAGGCACCATTTGTTTAGGCCAGACGGGAAGATAATTTTTTTTTCTCATTCTTTTATTTTGTACGCGTCAACTCCTCCCTCCCTTATGCACAGGGAAGCAAAAGAAAAAGGAGATCCCTCCCACGCTCATCAGCGCAGAACCAGTTTTGGTTGACATGGTGCACTGAATGCAATTGCCATTCCATTACTACTAATGCAAAACTCAAACACAATTAATATTTTTGGCAATTCTATTTGCATTCAACATCTCATGCATAAATTAAAGTGTAATTAGACAATTGTTCAATGTTAAATTCTATTTTGTTGTTCTCGCTTAATTAATTGCGACTATTTTTCATTGTTAATTAATGGGGCATGAGCTCATCAGAAATAACTGGTCCGGTTACGCGCAAAGCTTCCAAAGCACTGGAAAACGCGAACGCTAATCGCAAAAATTCGGTTTCGTCCCAAAAGTCAGAAAGCGCTCTATCTATCGAAACTAAAGTAGAAGCAGAGGAAATCGATCTTCAGATTCGGTTTTCATTGATAACATGGCCTACAAAGACGCAGAGATTGCGCAGCTAAAAAAGCAATTAGCTACTGCGCAAGCGCAAATAGCTCAAATGGTAGCCCGATCGTCGCAGTCAACAAGCGCGCCTTCAGCTTCCGGCCCTGCGCAAGCACCCGTAACCATAATGGCGCCGCTCCCTGCTCCTACGCAACAAATAATCATGGTAGAACCACCAGAGCGCATTCCAATACCCCTTTACAACCGTAAAGTTCCGATTTCTTCTTTCTATAATGATGCAGAGGAGTACTTCGTTTTGAAAAATCTGAACGAAGCAGCAAAATTGGTTACAGTCAGTCGAATGCTTCCTCGTGATTCGGATCTCAGCCGTTGGTGGGCAGACACAAAGGCCAATGTGCAGACTTGGAATGATTTTAAAGTTGCATTTTCTGACTATGAGGGCATTGGCCAATGAAAGGACAAGCTTCTACTGGATCTTTTTTCTAGAAAGCAATATTTTTCAGAAGCTTTTGAGACTTGCTTGTTATATAGCAAATGCATATCGAAAAATAGACGATACCGTTTCTTTCGAAGCTATTAAGGATAGGATAGTGAATTCTTGTATTGCGGATATCTCACTACTTCTTCGCAAATCTCCTGCCACCTCGGTTGGGGAAGTAGTTGATCATGGAAAGGAAATAATTGGTGACTTAAGTAGAGCACATCGTTTCGAAGGAAAAGCCTTTCTTAAAGCCAGAGCCCCTGACGACCATTCAGAGTACAATCAGAAGGTTAGGGATAAGGCTCTCGCATCTCGATTAGCTTCACAAGCGGCTAGAAATTCAGTGATTAATTACCAAAATCCGAATCAGGACCTGAGCGTTAGTTGTTCAAGGTCAACTTCTTCTCGCAGCTCTCAGGATGCCAATGGAAAGTAGAGCAAGTAGTTCTAAGGCTCAGACTGACTGGTCGATCGATCAAGTCACGTGTTACTAGTGTGGCGAAAAAGGTCACTACTCCCCAGACTGTCGAAATAAGTCACGCTCCAGTCGTAGCAAAGGGCGTGGAAGCGGTTCCCCAAAAGTTTAGGGAAGAGCGATGAGGAGAAGCTCACTCTTCCATCGGTTCCAAATTCTCCAATTTTTTTAACATTTTCTCAAACTGTGGCTCCGACTGTCATTGTTACAGTCAAGGCTCACGCTTCCAAACCGGTACTGGGTGAGCAGAAGGGGATTCTGGCTCACATTTGTAACAATCAAGGATATTGGGGAAAAGGTTTTGTTGCTTCTCTCAGTAAACGTTTTAAAGGTCCTGAGTTAGAATATCGTAAATTGAAAGCTCCAATTCCTTTCGGTTTAGTTCAATTTGTCCCTGTTTCTGAGCAACTAGAAGTCGCTAACATGATTTCACAAGGTCACCC
>VYYI01003244.1:0-12660 GCA_021029175.1 Bilobella aurantiaca
TCAATAGATTAAAAACAAATCTAGCATTTAAACAAATTAAAAAATCTTCTCAAATTTTCTAAGAATTCCCCCTGTGGCTTATCATGCGTCTTGTCTTACAAGTTGACATTTTTTGCAACTCGTTGCAATCATGTGCCTCTAAACGTGATTTATATTGGAAGTCGACTCCCTTAAGAAATCTGGGTCTCTATTCTTATTGTCATTTCGAGCAACGTGACTTATCTGTTGAGGCGTAACATGATTCAAATAATTTACTAGCAAAGATGCTGGGTTTCTTGAAATTTGAAACTTATAACAATATCCACTTTCATTTGTGACGCATTTATTTTATTTTGACTCATTTGTTCAACTAACAATTCATAAGGTGGAAAATTGCAAAACACACGGAGCTATTCCTGGATTTTACAGGACGATTCGGTGGTTGCTTGGATTTAGCTTAAGTGGTTTGCTCGTTTCTGAAAATTGAAATGCGCGTGGCGCAAAGTACTTGCGCTCGATGTTCAACTGTACTTTCCAAGTATTCCGGCATCACTTCAAAGGTATCGTTTAAGAGGGCAGAGTACACAGTATCTGTTTTTGAAGAGTACTGAATTTTGAAGAAAAAAAACATTGTGTACATTGCTCAAACATTTTGTTTACAAATATTTTAAAAAAGACTTGTTTTCCCTACTTGGGCAAAAAGCAAGTGGCACCTGTGGTCTCTTTTTAAGTGTATTTTCAAAGAAGATCCACTTGGAAACTCCGTCGCAGTTTTTCTAGTAGACAAAATGTCACTTACCCATATTAGGCTTGAACCCAATAACTTTTCTTGGCACGAAATTTCCGAAAATTCACAGATGAGCCTCCTGTTGCATGGTGACAATACATGGAAGGACTCAACACCCTTAGCGAACGGTTCGCTAAACGCCGCAGCCTACATACTTAAGAAGACTCTTGGCAGTGCCAAAAGTAGCAGATGACACTGTGACATAAAAAGTTATGAACTACCAAGAAGTATAAATCAGGGGTAACTCCTCCGTACAAGATACTGGCAGACATGTTGGCGTTCCGTGCAGCTAGGCTGCTTTTCCGAGTAAATGTCCGCTTGCGATTTACTTTTAGTTTTAATGATGATAATGGGTGATTTGCCAAGAAATATTTTGACATTGAGTCTCCTTCAACTAAAAGCGTCTTGGAAAGTAATAAATATAAATGGCATAAAACAAATCGATACTGGTATTAGCCACTTGCTAGCTAGCCTGTAAAAGCAAATTATGATCTTTCAGAAAGACATCTTAAACATAAAACCATTTAACACAAGATAAACTTCCTCCTGACGTTCGTCAAAAAAAAATATAAATTCAAAGTATAAAGTTAGCTTCATAATGGGAAACTCATACACTATTCCTATAATTAGATTAGAAAATTGAAAATCCAAAATTTAGATTTTAATAGATACTCGCTTTCATTTGCAGCCATTAATATCGAATATTTTATTACAAAATCAATTCATTATTAATACATTGTAAACTTAAGTTTACAATGTGTAAGTTTAGAAGAAATATTTTTGAATGAATATTTGAGTACTGTGTCCATGATCAGAATTTATTTATTTCAGTCCCGAAAGATATTCCAAATTAGAATTTAATATTGAAAAAATAATAAAATGGTGAATCAGGCTTGGGTTCCAGTATGAACCTTCGCTGCAACGATTTTGTTGAGCGTTAGAAAATTTGACAAGTCGAATTAGGTGGTGCGGGTTTGCTTCTAAAATAGCTTTGGAAACAAAGGTTTTTAGATTTCGTAGAAAACGTCAGAACTGGACTCTTTTTAATGACCTCGAGAGTACGCTTTGATGGGATTCGGACATATGGGAAATTGGGGTCAAACTTGTTATAGGTCACGTTGAAGAAGCCTTAGCGAATGTTATTGCTCACGCTATTGTTCTTTTTTTTTCGTATTTGTTCTATGGCAGCCTCTGAGGGATCGTTTCCGAAAGTAGATTAATGGACTTCAATCCCCGGTGCGAGAGTAATGACGACAGAAAATCCGTTTGCTAAAACAAAAGATTTTGTCCAGGTCAGGATTCTACAGGGAGCGCCTTGTTTACGCTGCTACTTTTATGTAGTGCTAGAAATGGAAAGCAGTGGAGCGAGGACCATTACTACCCTACTTTTGCATTTAACGTTTCTTCGCTGCTTTGAGTAAACATAAATAGCGATGAGTGCTGTTCTGATGACTCCAGAATACAGCTACAAGTATTTGAACTGGAAGTAGAGCGGGATGAACTGATTTACGTCTTCCAGCCTCCCTTTCTCCCTTCATTTCCTTTAGCAGTGTTGTTAACCTACTTTGGAATTTCCGGCGGGAGCAGCGGACGGAACGGAGAAAGCCATTTACTTTCTCCTAATTCTCCGTCAACGCCAAACTTCCTTAATGTGTAGCTGATGCGGATGTTTCAATTTGACTAACACACTAATTGAACTTAGCGGTCTATACGCTTGGTTTAACTCTATTGGCTCATTACAGCAAGATAATTTACCACCAAGAGGTTGAAACATGACCGAAATGTCAATACCTGCGGTTCTTATACACGCTTTTAAGTTTTAACAATTTAAAGGGTTCTTAAGTCCTGTGCTAAAGGAGAAAGTTGGATAAACTTGACATCATTGAAGAAAAATTCAATGAAATAAAATGTAAAGACAAATGTTAAAAATCATATTATAAAAGAATTATAAAAATTAAAAAATTAGAAATTTAGAAACATTTCATTACAGTGCAGTTTTCTTATTTTTGTAATATTTTATTTATATTCCTTTTATACGCTCTATATATTCACCCTTCCATCACATTGATCCTTTTGGCGAAAATATGAACATACAAAATATGAACAAATGTTTTCCACAACTAGGATTACATCTTTGCAACGTTTTGAAAAATCGGTTTAAAAACTATGTTGTACTTTAATTTATGAGAAATTTTGTGGGATGATCGTGATCTAGGGTAATGGAAATTTTGGAATTTAAATTAGAATGAGCAAGCATGGTTGACAGAGGAAGAAAAATTGGATTGGAAATGAGGTCAGTTCCTACTATTCGTCAACTGAATCCTGATTTGTTTTCCCTAAGGATCGGATTTAGGGGACGGAGAATCCTAGGATTTTCTAAAGACCTAAAAATACTTTCCATTCTTTGAATTTAACATTCTTCCATTTCCTATTCCGTCCCTTTATTTTCCCTAAGGATCGGATTTAGGGGACGGAGAATCCTAGGATTTTCTAAAGACCTAAAAATACTTTCCATTCTTTGAATTTAACATTCTTCCATTTCCTATTCTGTCCCTTTGTTTGAAATTGGAGCAGATGCATCGAGCATTTGCTACTTTGCGAAAAGCAGGCGTCACTATAACCAATTTTACAGCTAATGGCAAATGACACTGGAAAAACACATTTCCGTGTTTTTTTCTTTAAAAAAAACTTTCTCCAGCCGCTTTCTCCTTGGGGAGAAAGTTCCAGGAAAACTGGAAGACTAATCTCCTCACTAATCTCCTCCATTATGCAGTATCACTTACCTTTTACCCGCAGACAGACAGGTATTAACTTCAAGTACTTCCTTGTATGGCTGGAACTTTTTTTTTGCCGATTTTTAAATTAGCATGAAATTTTCACCTGAAAAATATTTTGACTAGTTGCTAAACTTTTCAACTAAAGTGTAAATATTTCAAGAAAAAAAACCTGCTTCTTAAAAGTCAAATCCTAGGAAACTTCTTATAGTATTTGAAGGGGAAAAATGGGATAGACCAATTCTGCAAAATTTGATTTCCGATTTCCACGAAAAGGACGCTCGCACGTTTCCAGAAACCTGTAAATTGTAATTTTTGTTATGTCTGTCAGGAGATTTGCAAAGCAGGAAATCAAGGTGTGCCACTGTCACATGTCTTGGAAGTAGTTTTGTGAGTCTTGGAATATTCAAAACCTGGAAAAAATAATCATTGCCTAGGGAAGCATTTCCGGGAAGTTCATTTCCCCTTAAAAATCAAAATTTATGTACTTACCAAGCAATTTGTTTCTGAACATTAACCTCAATATTGCTTGTAAATCTACGCCGAGCACAATAATCAGGAAATTGCACAACATCGAATAGAATTTTTATGTTTTCATAAATCTTAACAACGAGAAGTACCCAAGATTATTACTTAAAATTCAAAAGGTTGTAAGTTTATATTTGTTTAGAACTCGTGCTCATTTGTATGAAATATCGTGTAGCCTACCACTTTCTCTTGCCCTTTAACAAGTAATAAAACTTTCACCTAAAATCCCTTTGTTCTCGTTTACACCAACCATTATTGGCACTCGAACAAAATGGTCCAAACTTTATGGTCTCAATTAAGTATTTTTAGGTTAAGCGCATCTCTTCCAGCCCACAGACTTAAAGGATCGGGATCCAATTAACCTGCTTTCTGTAAACTGCCATAAAAAGTGCTAAAAACTGGGGCAGGCTGTGGTGGGAGAAAGCAGAGGTTTTGATGATTTTTTTTGTTGAGGTAGTTTCTGGCACTTCAGTTCCAGCCAAAATTGCTGAAAAGCACTGAAGCGAAGAACAAACGATTTTAAGTAGGTTACTCCAAAAAAGTAGGGTGAGACTTCTTTTTGGAAACAGGAAAGCGCAAACAAAATTAAGCTTTCACGGGAGGTTAGCACATAAACCAAAAAGGGTTGATTTAAACCAAGCGAACATCCGTTATAACCCGTTCAAAATAACACTATTTTATAGCCAGCTACCGCTAGTGACACTATTTGCAAACACACAGAAGAATCAATCACGATTTGACAGCAATGTAATTCTGCCTGTCAAGCATACTTGGGAAACTTTAGTCGTCTCCGTTGCATACACGTGTTGCATGTTACCGGTCGCAATACCTAATGAAATAATTAAAATAATTAGAATCCAATCTTAACCTTTATATAGGCTTAAAGCTAAACTTTATGTTTTAAGATTAAAGTAAAAAGCGGCAGGTTTACGATTGAATCGAAACAAAAATCGTAATTATTTAACAACATACATGGATACACTGCAGCTGTAGAATGTTATTGCTTTGATTGACGAAATAGAAACTATAAGCAGTCGGCTAAAAGAGTGCCAATTTTTAAACGGTTGGCTACAATGAACGATGCTTGGTTTACATCAACCCCTAAAAGTACTTATAGGGTTTTCCTTTGAAGCTCTCAGGATATTAAATGCGGCGTGCTTTCCCGTGTTTGGAAAGAGACACACCCGGTAACCCTACTTGACCCAAATTCTTACGCTGAAAAGTGTTGGCATAGGTATGTGTGCAGAACCAAAGCAATTTTGTAAAGTTAATTTATTAACTTTTCCCGCAGAAATAAAGTAGAGCAAGATGGACAAACTGGCTTGAGCTGGAACTTTCTCCACTTTCACTCGAAGTGAAAATGGGAAAATGCGACACTCCTAAGGCTTGTCCTCCTTTTTTCTTCCGGGAAGTAGTAATTAGTAAGTGGAAGAATAATAAGTCTTATTTAGTTACCAATTAATTTGAATGAAAGAGAAGCAGAAGTAGAACAAAGAATCCGGGAAGTTTGATGATTGTATTTGTTACTGACGGCTGGCCTCATTTTTCTGGAAAACTGGTTAAGAAGAAAATTGAAACCGTGAAATTGAACACTATGTAGGAGTGTGTAGGGAGGAATGTAGCACATCTTTGAATGAATTCATTCCAGCGTGGGAATTTGTCCATGACCTATTCTGCTGGAAACGTGTGGAAAAGGTGTAGACCATTCAAACTCTTACTAATTGTGTCCACTTCGTTATGATTCAATATTTAAGTGTTTTTGAACAAAAACAAACTAATGAAAAAGGAGTCTGGGGCAATTAGGTTTAATCACTGATGGATTTTAAATATTTTAGAGCATGCATCCGAAAGCTGATTCCATCGATTCCTTGAAATTGGTAATTGGAAAAGCTATTTGTTTCAAGCCCTTTCTTCCCCACTAATTGAAATTGTAGAAAATCATTCATTTTGCAGAAAATTTAACTTACAATATTCTGCTATGCTACTAAATTTACTCGTATGTACCTAAAACCAAGTGAAACATTTAATTTTGCCTAAGCTTTCCGCCAACTAATTTAAAAGTTGGAAACTAAAAATACTTGACAAAAGTTTTTAGGTAAGTAGACATTTCACTTTTGAATTAAACATAAACAACCGTCAAGTAAACAGTAGTAAACAAGTTTACAGGAAGTGAAAATATCCATTTCACAATACAAATTGTAATCCAGTGCAAATCGGCTAGAAAGTCTTAAACGCTTTATTAACCCTCAAAATCAGATCAAGCAGAGTCTCTGCGTCAAAGATGCTGCAAGTGCCACAACCCACGTCAAATTTGTTTACACTCTTTGAACTATTTGATTTCAGCTTAAAATTTCCCATGATTCACTTAAAAGGGGGTTAAAGAAAAACAAGATGAGGTCGTTGAACTTAGAAAAAAAGTGAAAGTACGCCGCCTTCGCCTTATTTCCGCGTAAGTAGTGAAAGCTACCAGTGCAATTACCAGAAGCGTAACAAAATAAATGTCAATACAACTTGAGCAAAGTTAGAAAACAAGCCCATTACGATGAAAGAGGCCATATGCCTTTGCTCCAAACAAGTATTTTCGTGTTTTTTTTTAATTCAAATAAGGAAAAAGACGTACCAACTCCTCTATTTACACCTTATCCTAAATCTTGTTTAAAAATATTCCTGTCGCTAAAATCATTGTTGAAAAACATTCCTTTGCAAAAAATAATTTTGTTTAAAAATATTACTTAAAACATCTTGTTTGGAATGATTCCTTTAGGAAATCCATCTTGCTTGGGAAAGATTCATTTTCTCGAAACTTTTCTTATTGGGGGAAATGATCTCTTCTGGAGTGTATTATTATTTGTCCTCTTATTTTGCATCAACAGGCCAAGGATCGTGCTACTTCCTGGATCTTCTGTATTCGATCAAAAAGGGTAAGGGCCTCTTTCCTTGAGCCTGAATCAATTGTCTATGATCCTTCGGAAGAATGTTGAACTTTGTCACATTTAGAAGACGCAGAGGCATCAACCCCAACGTCTCAAACCGAATTATAGGTTGATCATCTCTATTATAAGAGAGACGCAAAATAGAAAAACAAGAAACCTCAAAAGAAAGTCCTTTTGTGCTCTGTGTCAATGAAAATTCAGAGAACATTTATTTTTAAAAGAGGATCACGCTCCTGTGAACAAATACTTTATTTTTTATTCAAAAGCAGGCTCTACTTGAACAAATTCAGACCAAACTTACATCTAGTCATTGGTCTGTTGAGGCATGAATAATACAACATTTTATACTCGAGCAAGGCTTGAAAAAAAGTATCCGACCCAGTTAAAACATCCGTTTAAACAAAATCGAAATCTCTTATGAGCAGAAGTTAGGATCCTTTAAATCACAAATAATTATTTCTTTGTTTCAAAATTAAGACAAAATTACAATTCGTATTAAATGCAGTTCCGAAATCAAGAGTGTTATTTTATTGTGTTGCGGCTAATTTTTACTTATAAGCCTATTTTATAATTGATGCTATTATACTACTTTCATTTTTCATACTTAAAGATTAATTTGCTTCATGTTCTTAAATCATTTTAACGCTTAAAATGGAACAAAATGAAAAACTACTCAAGGCTTTATATTTCTACAGATTTAAAAATTGTGGGGCGAAATCCGGGGGTACTGTAACAAAATCAGATTGTGTAGTTTAATAAAACGCAGAAATGATTCACAGTGAAGCGTATTTAACTTTTATTAATTCATAAAACCTGATTTTTATTTAAAAAGAAATTAGAACTTCAAATTAAAAAAAAATGGAATCAAGAAATTACATTTCAGAATTAAAAGAAAAAAGAAAAAAAAAGTATTAGTGAAAGTGAAATTTTGAATAATGGAATGATATCTATTTGGACACATTTATTGTGAAGAAAGTATACTGTGAAGCAGACTAAGTGCCTGGAAGCAGAACAGCGAAAGAATAGGAATGAACTATGAATAAAATACGTCAATTGTTTTGCTGGAAGTCAACGACACTTGTTTACGGCTGGAATCCAGTAAAGCAAGCAAGAGACAGAGATCCGGGTTCCGGTGTTTTCGCTTTTGGATGGAATCATTAAACTCCCTTCTGGAACGCACAGTACGCTGAACTTCCGCGGTCATTCACTTTCCCACTACCTTGGCAGTCGTAAGCAATCAAAGAAATCCAGGGTGTAACAAATTAGACACCTCAATTACAAATCAATCATTAAAACAGACGTCATTTGATCAATAGCCATCGAGTGACATTGCCCTCCAGGGAGATGTTGACCTCTTTCCAGGCGAGTCTCCCCTCGATTCTAAGAAAAGAACAGTCAAATTCATGGATTTCAGAACGCATGACGCAGATGATTTTAATTTACATAGTCAAAAAGCAGAAATATTTGATAAATAAAAAAGTGGTACTTGTCCAAAAACGGTGCTCGTTAAAAAAATTGGTGCTTGTTTTACTTAAATTCCCAATTCAAAGGGTTAGTGAAAGATCGGAAGGCAGATTTGAAGAAAATGATCATCATATGTCAATCTTTTCAAGGACACTTTTTGGAATGCATTCCTGTAGTATTCAGTTATTAAAAAATATTCAATTAATCTTGTTGTTACTACAATTTCCGTCCGGTAGATTTTTTTATTCAAAATTTTGAATAGACCCTTCGAACTAAACTCCTCAATAAACTTCCGCAACTCTAGTCAATTCATATACACCACTTTTATTCAAATTCAAATTTCTAAATTGCAAACTTTTTTTCCTAACAGATTACGTAAAGGTGAACGGTATCACCTTCAGGTTTCGGAGGTGTTGCGGATGAAGTAACTTGAATTTAGCATATTTGAATTTTTTGTACAAAGCCGAATGTTAGAACATTTTAAATGGGAAAGATGGAATCGTTATAGTTACGCTAGAATTCACCTGACCCACATTTTCATTGGCCCGATCGGCGATCTCTATTCTTATTCCCAAATTTCCGCCAAATTCGAACATAATTAACAACATGGCCAAATGATGAAGCGAACAAAAATGACCCAGTTTGAAATAAATTGCTTGAATGCACATTACAAGGGACTGCCTCGTGCCTAGGCCAATTTTCAAACGACTAACGTGAAAATTCCCGTTGGCCGTGCAAGATGAGGTGTCAATTTTGATTCATATGTGCAAGTACATTAAGGTTACTAAAAAATTTATTTATTTCTCAAATTCATTCTTCAAAAGATGGCAAATTGGGAAGCATAACGCAACATATGCATTAGCCTCAGTAGACCTCAAGATGCCTTACTTTTCGCTCCGTCATCCACTCATCCTTCCGATGATGATGATTAAAATTACATTAGGAATTATAGTTAGCAAAATGTCAAAGAAGCTTTTAAAGGAAATGAAAGAGCTTCATTCTTTTCGAATTTCTTAGAAGAAAAAAAATCTAAATCCTTCCGATGATGATGATTAAAATTACATTAGGAATTATAGTTAGCAAAATGTCAAAGAAGCTTTTAAAGGAAATGAAAGAGCTTCATTCTTTTCGAATTTCTTAGAAGAAGAAAAAACTATTTTACAAGAGCAGCATTTTGTAAGGTTCTTTGTGTCAGATTTTGTGTAAGCTTTTATAAATTAACCTCTTGAGTGCAATGGCACATTGACCTAATCTTTTTTGTCGTTTTGTATTGCCCACTCTGACTTTAAATTTTAAAATGAAATAAATCTCTAGTTTTGGCCTAAATTTCTTACGGAGTCCCATAACTAATTCTATAAAAGCTTATGATCTTCAGTACTTAATTTCAAAGCCTATGAAAAATAATTGCGAAGATCCTGTCACCACAAATCCTCCACAGGATTCCACAGCGTGAGGCCACCTAATGTCAAACCAAGAGTTAAAGGCTTCCAAAATTTTGCAAAATTCGGGCTTACAAGAAATATAAACCACAAGTGAGTATAGAAGAAACTGTAATTTTGAATTTTAAAAATAGTTAACAGTGTTGGAGAGGCTTTACAGTTTCAAAAACTTTAAAATCCCATCATCGCATTAACTTTTAAGCAGATTTTTTTTTTACAAAAAATTAAATAAAAAAGAACGAAGTAATAATGTTCCTAAAATTTCGAAAAACCATTGTGTGGGACATTATCACACCAAGAAAAGAAGCAGGACCAAGATTAACTATTATTATAAGATCCTCAAAATTTTCTACGGTAAATGTCTAAGAGTGTATTATTATTATGTCTCATTCATCAAAGGTTTTCAAGAATTGGGTCAAAACCAAGTCGTTCTGTGACAGAATAAAACGCAAAAGCTGCACAAATTTTCTATTTGTGTTGAATAAACGTACACGTCGTTAATTTCACGTTCCTGGAGCATTATTAGAAGTCAAGTAAGGAAACAAAAGAAGAGGAAATCCGATCTGCTGTTCTTGGAGATCAAAAAGCATAAAAATACGAATAAAATCCCCTTTTAAGTTTTTCTGCAGTTCTTTTTTTCAACTATGAAAATTAATACCCATTATGTTGTCCACGAGTTCCGTTCTGGAGGAAAACAGGTCAAGAAACTGGGGCAGCGCGAGACTGACTCGATGACCTGCTAAAGGTTCCAACGAAGGGCAAAATGTCAAGGGAAGTTCTCGAATTGACCGACTGTTCCGACACAGCATGACTCTAATTAATCGTCATTTCCGTTTCAAAAGTAGTTCAGAGTACGGAATCTTAGCAGATCTCCTAATGGTCACAAAAACAATGCAACAGTGTGCCAGGAGAGCACGCAACGTTTATTACAGCAAACGCGTCCGAGCGACATTGTCGTTTTTTTTTCTTCCTTTGATGTATTATGGGGCATTTCCCCTCCATTTGGCATACCATATCCTGGCAGACCATATCCTACCATTGTTAAGATGAACTTGTTTCTGCAGGTCCACACAGCATCCCTTCTTCCTTGGCACCTTCTTACACCCAGGTCCAACAATGCTCTGACAGGTGCTTTTCCCAATGATCAAAACCATTTCCCCGTGGACTTGCCTAATGCATTCTTCAGTCAGCGACGTGCTGCCGGAAACGTTCTGACGAGTGTTGCGCCGGCTTTGGATCCGTTGAAACAATTTTGAAATCATCTTAATCCTCAAGTGAACAATTTCTAAAATCCATTTTTCAAAATTGAAACTTTGACAACACAGCTCGGACATAAATGGGTGCAAAGTGGACAGCCTAATTAAGCCCGCCTAGTTTAGGCACTTAGTACCTTACAGTACTCAAGTGAAGTGTCAAAAGCATTTTTTTTTTGCTAATTTGCATTTTTTGTTGCTAAATTACATTTCGATGAAAAATGCCTGGCTGAAAGTTATTGATGGCGATTTGTTCCGGTCAAGTAGTCGAGCAAAAAAATAGATTTGAAGAGCATTTTGAAGCGGGATCTGAGCGGCAAAAGGAACAGCGATTAAAGGGAATTTTAAAATCGTTCAGCACACCTAAAAACAGCGTTTTTGACTTTAAGAATGAGTGTAGCATTGCAGTAGCAAAAAGTACTGGAGTCAGCCGATGTGAAAGCATTTCTTCAAGAAGGATGGAAAGAATAATGGGGTCGAGCGATTCTACACAGGCAGAACAGCGCTTGACTGCTAATCAAACGGTAAGAAACAAAAAAAAAACAGCTTTGTCCAGAATTTTGAAACTCCTGCTGCTAAATTCTGAGAATCGGCATCAAGCGATTGCGCGGCGGAAAGGGTGATTTATGCCAAATTAGATGGAAGTTGTAGCTGTAAAATTTATTTTATGCAGCACGTGCCGCTCTGCCTCTACAAAAGAACAGCGAAGCGCCGCTAAGAAGCTCTATAACTACCACAATCCCATTTTGGATATCAAAAGCCTTTTATTTTTGAAACCAAATCTTGTACTACACTATAAACTTTCAAGGTTTTTACCACAGAGATCGTTGATCTATTGACAAAATCTTAGCTTTTTGTCTCCAAAAACTTTCAGAATTCCCAAGGTTGTTCGCTGCTGCTGCTCTTTTGAAGCTCTAATAACTATTGTGTCGGCGGCGCATTTATTTTAGAGAAAAAGCCGCAAGCGGCTGCAGAAATTGACGTTACGTGCAAGTAAATAACTTTTCGAAAATTCGTCAGTTTAGTCCGAAGTTGCCTCCAAACCCTTTCCCATCGTAAAGTTCACCGCAAACGGACCAATTGGAAGCGTTTGTGAAGATTTGAATAGCTTAATTCCCACCTTCTACCCATTTTACGTCTCCCAAAGCCTCTACTATGTCTCCTAATAGCGACAGGCATAAAAATGGATGACTTAAGGACTAAAGTGGAAGTTCGTGACTATTGTTCTGCTGTATCAATTCTTCGCTTTACGTGCCTTTACGTACCCTTAATAGCCGCCGAGCTAAAGACCACTATGTCGTATAATTAAGCATAATGAATTAGCATTAGGAGCAGGTAAAGATGCAGAGTTCCAACTTTTTGAAGGTGATAAAGTAAATGCAGAGATGATATTAGGTGTAGCCTCCTTCTCAGAATTTCAGAATAAATCATTGGTCCGAATCTTTCAAATATCTTGGAAAATATATAATTAATTTGTAATAAATAACGAGAAGTATAAAAAAA
>VYYI01003245.1:0-12654 GCA_021029175.1 Bilobella aurantiaca
AAAAACTTCAATAATGTAAATAAAACAGCATTCATCAATTAATCCTTGGAACCACTTACGAGAACTTATTTTTCTTTTACCTTAGATAACTTGGGGTTAACAACTTAAAGGGTGCAATATAGTATTTCAATTTAACCTTATGACAGTTAAAGCTACTTCTTTTTTGTGCTAGTTTGGATGAATAGTTTAATTAATTTAATTGGTGAAGTTAAAGCTAAATCAATGTGTGGAAAGGGGTTAAGCTGACGAATCGAGCGTATTCTAAATCTAAAGGGAGACGCGCCAAAGAGCCGATTTGAATTTACAGCTGGAGCATAGCAAATGATTTGTAAATAATTTAAACTTTAATTAATTATATCAACCTAATTAGTTAATTGGTTACGCGAATGAGGCAGAAACAGGCTAGCAGCTGAGACAGGTGAGTTAATCATTACAAATATTTAAGAATCTAATTAGTTGGTGTCAGCTAAAGGTAAAGGCAGCATCCATGATTAATTATTTTTAAATCGTTTTCTGTATTTTTCAGTAATCACGTCCCCATAAACCATCTTAGAACCAATGATGAAATATCTCCGGTTGACCCTGCTATCATGGATAGTCTTGCTTATGGCATTTACATCGGTATCACAGTCAAGAGCGGAATTGGGGCTCCAGGAGATGGTATGTTTACCGTGCATTATTTATCTAATCTCCAAGTTAAACTTACAGTTTGACTTGGCTGCTCTTGACCTTTTTGATAAATCATGTTTCAGGAGACGGAAGATATACAGGCAAACGACATACACTCCATAGAAATCAATTCTAAAGATTCTGAGACACCGGGACCGGAGCAAGAAGAATCAGAATCGGACGGTGTCACAGTCATGTCTTCGATGTCAGCACAAGAGCCGAGTTTAGAGACGACCATCAATACCCCGCTTACCACAAGTAATGTTGGTGAGACGGCGGAGGATGATAGCAGTGCTATTGCTACAGAGCCAGTCTCCGATGGTAATGGGGAACATGGGCCATCCCAGCTTTCCGAGAATCAGGACAATCTAAATGAAACTGTTCAGATTCAGAACGTTTCATCCATGCTCAACGAGACGAAGACACTGCGTACGGTAGCTTATTGTGCCTTACTGCAGGATATTCAGCTCCCTGTTCAAGATGTATCTGGTGAAGGAGCTTATGAAGATAACGATACTGGAACTGGAACATCAGAATCGGGAATTGATGGCATTTCAACTGAACTAAAAACGAACGTTGATGGCGGTGGGAATGAGACTCACACGCCAGAAACTTCTGATGAGCACAGTCCGTCGTTCGGCAAAGCTAGTCTTAGGGTAAAGTCCAACGTTTTACAAGCCGTTGATTACTATGAGCATTAACAATATACTTAATGTCTTACTTTTTTTTCCTGATTTTAGTTGGTGAATATGACAGAACTAGTCCAAGATATTCTCTGGTCAAACAGTTCAATCAAATCAAGAGTGATTCCGGCCAATTGCTCCATTGTACTCTTCTATGCTTCATGGTGTCCATTCTCGGCCAAAGCAGCACCCCACTTCAACGCATTACCTCGTGCCTTTCCATCACTACGTGTCGCTGCAATTGATGTCAGTCAGCATAGCTCAGTCAATTCATACTTTGGGATTCTCTCAGTTCCAACAGTAGTTCTTTACCACAACGGAAAGTCTATAGCCAAATTCAACGAATCACTATTTTCTCTACACAAGTTTGCAGAATTCATTCAAACACATACTGGTAAGAGGAGTTAGTACTTTAATTTCAGCTTCATCCACTGGAGCACATGCAAGGATCAGTGAATGTATCCTTTAGTTACAATTTTCCTTAAATTGTTACAGACTTGCGGAGTGATGACAATATCAATGTGACTTCACAAGACTTTGCAGGGCCAGTTCCCTCCGTGACTACAAAAGGAGTTGACCTCTACCTAATCCTCGCCTGGGTCTTTATTGTCGCTTGCTTCTTTTACTATGTCACCAAGTCAGCTCTTTGGCGAAGGGCAATTGACCTTGTGCGGACAACATGGAGGGAAGCAGAGGACCATGTCCATCAGGACTAATCATCAAAAATCAGAATTTGGTTTACAGTCAATAGGATCTCATCTAGGTCAAATAAGCTCTCGTGTTGAGTCGTTTAATTAAAATCACGTTCGTTCACTTCACGACTTTCACTCGTTCACGCATTTTTGAGTCGTGGAAACGCGTGTCAAGTCATAGGATAATGCTGCTTTGCCGTTGTGTCTCTTCACAATCATTTGCAGAGAGTATGTCGTTGACGGTTTGAGACCAACCACTCGTTCTCTCAAAAACTTCCTGTAAGTGAAAATTAACACGGGTTATTATAATGTCGTCTCCAATTTTGTCACTTAAATGTATCCTAACCTTTCTGGGAGTATAATTTTTTGTACGCAATAGGAGTAGGAAACGTAAGGGTCACTTTGTAGACTTCGTTCCACGTCACATTGATTCGGTTTCTTAAAATGCTGGAACTCCCCACTAGGTTCCAGTTCTTTTAGAAAGAGACAATACTCATTGTCCCGAATGTCAGGGGACGGGGACCATTGGACGGTGACAGTGTCACAACCTCTTTCGCTTGTCAATTCAGTCACTGTAGGTATGACTAAGGTGAATACAATAAAGTACGGTTAATTTTTTTAAAGCCATTTTTAAGTTTAATAAATCAAGTTTCCAAACAGTTCTACCCGGTAGCTTAGGAAGGGGAAACTTCTTTTGTCGTTTGCTAACAAATACTTGTGCCATTCGTGCCTTGACTTGATCTTCCTGGAAGTTCGATTGCTCAATTTTGATGTAATATTTTGCTCTGATGGGAAACGCCATTTTGACTATGTCCAAACTGTCAACGTTTGAAGCTTCATATAGAGTACGATTCGTCAGTAGAAGTTGATACGCGACGGAACCGCCTCCGCAAGGCATAACGTAAACGGAAAGTTCGCTGCAGGATTTCTTAATTTTAAATTCAAGCGTAACAGCGTCTGGTCCAAGTGGAACATTTACGGGCTTTGCGTCCCTTATCACATTTTCATTACGCTGTGAGACAGAAACCATATTTTTAGTTTAAAAAAAAACATTTTTCAAATTAATACAAAATTAAATTTTGAAAAAAAAAATAAGTGAGGACGCTAACCTTTGGATTCTGGTACCTGATCATCGTCCGAACGTAAGGGAAGCTAAGCCCTGTGACAATGTCCTTGACAAATACGTTAAAATAGTAGATGCGCCCTTCCTGAAGGTCACTTAGAATGTAACTAGTCTTCCGCCTAAGGCACCCTACGACGATGTCATCAGAGACGCTCTTGGTTCGGACTTCATTTTCAGCCTTCCGACGAGTCCGATCTGCAGCCGCAGGGTCCTGACCCGGGTCACTCTCTGAAGTATAAAAGGGGTATATGGGTAGGTGGGTCAAGTCAGGGGGTAAGTAGCCATATTTGTCTCCTTGGGCACCACAGAGGGAGGCATAGTCCCTTCGAGTGTTGAACACAATGCAGTAGTGCATTAGATGGGGGTTGACTGGGCTGGGGTCCCACTTGACCTGGACACGCCCCCCACGGAGCCGTTTGACCCCCACCCAGGGTCGTGGGTGGGTATTGTGGAAATTGAGAAAGTTGTAAATGTGGAGCTTCCCTGGAGTACTTGAGAGAGAAGGTTGGAGTTGTGAGGGGTCAAAAGGGTCAATGTGGTCAGGGTCAGTTGTGGCAAAGACATGGACATAGGTGTTTGAGTAAATGGGTCGAAGCTCAATGGCGTAGACCCCGCGACCCGTGACCCTCGTCTTGTAAATTATTGTCCGCTGCGTCCTAAAGCTCTCCAATAGTTTGCTTCGTTTGAACGCCACGTACAGTTTGGGTAGGATACCTGATGGACAATTTCAAACACAGTCAGTTGAAACATCAGCATCCTTTTATTGTGTTCAGTGTTAGAAGTTACGCGTAACACGCTTAATTAACTTAATTGTTATTTACTATATTAATAGCTTAATTAATTATTTCCCCTCTCAGAGGAAATAGTTACGATGTTTTTTTTTAATTACCTTGGAATGAACCGGACAGGAAATTAATTGATCCAACTAAAATTGAGGTACATGATGTAATTACAACTGAAAGAGATCCATTCTCTCGAGAATTTAGCACCAGGAATCTACAGTTTTTAATTATTATTTCAATTATTAATTTTGATAATATAATTTTTAAATGAGTTTTTTTTTAATTTAAGTTGACTAAATAGGATTTAACTATTTTTATGTTAGGAAAGCCTTGAAATACGCATAGATAATCGATTTAGTAAAGTTTTGTCTTTGAAAATCTTATTGTTAATAATTTTACCCATTTAAGCTTTTCGTTTGATACTTTTTGTAAATTTAAACTTTTTTGTTTGGCTGAAATTATAAAATATTAAATAACGTTTACCTGCCGTTCATCCCTCGATTTAAAAATGTTGAAACGTGACGTCCATCAGGAAGTAGGTGAATGCTAAAAGGTCAATTAACTAATTATTTAATTACTTACAAATTACTTAATTGACTAAATTCTGCATGAGTTTATAAGAGTTTTTAAGAAGTTAATTATTTGATAACACTGAATTTTTACAGTTGAGTCTAAAACGCCTTGAGTTTGAAAGAAACGTTCTAAAATTATGGGCATAACGACACAAAACGCCCTGACCGTGTTTTCCCCGTGTCCACTTCATCCGCAAGGTCAAGTTCATCGACGATTTTGACCGAATCCCAGGTCAAATCTCCTTGACCCCTTCGTTCTGACCTCCTTATTTCTTTCGTGCGTTTTCCCTTGTTTTCCTGAGCGCATGTCTTCTTGAGATCACTTCTCGCTCCAGTGCATCCCTTCCTATTGTCTCTCTTTCCTAATTGTACCTGACCAGACTTCGTGAACCTTTTTTCCTCCAGCTTCGCCTCCATTGTTTTTCTGGAAGGGTAATCAGCGACAGAAGGAATCGCTGGAGAGGCTGTCGCTGGGCTTCCGCTTCTTGCGACTTGATCAACTGCGAAAAATGATAAGAGGCCTGACGATAATGGGAGCGAAGCGATGAGGAGCGCCGTTGTGAGGGCGAGGACCGTGGCGGAGGACAATGGAAGAACCGTTGCCCTATCTCCAGCCCACCTGGAACCACCGTCCCTTGAAACAATGCCACCCAAGCGAACCACCATTCTAGCCACCATCCCAAAGACAACAACTTAATCAAATCACTTGTCCAAAACAAAAGACACTGACAAAAACAAAGGGGCGATGAGGCCTTCCACCATCATCACCATTCAGCATCACTTGAGCACAAAAGAATCACTGTTCACTCGGGAATTCAATTGAATTTAAATTTGCTTCGTTTGAACGCCACGTACAGTTTGGGTAGGATACCTGATGGACAATTTCAAACACAGTCAGTTGAAACATCAGCATCCTTTTATTGTGTTCAGTGTTAGAAGTTACGCGTAACCGCTTAATTAACTTAATTGTTATTTACTATATTAATAGCTTAATTAATTATTTCCCCTCTCAGAGGAAATAGTTACGATGTTTTTTTTTAATTACNATTACAGCCGCAATGTGTCAGAGCCGGTTTTTTTTAGTTAACTTTAATTTAAATTTTAAATTTGACAAGGTTTTTATAAATGAATTATTTCGTGACGGCTTCATAACCACTTTATTACAAACACTTCGTGTCCAAAGCCCACGCGCCCTTAGCACAACCGATCCTGAAGAATATCATAAATTTCTCACTTTCACCTTTACTAATGCTTTCTCTTTTTACACAATTTTTGTGATTTCAACACAGAGAAAGCAGGTATTCTTTCACAATTTTCTTCAAAACCGGAAATGCTACAATATCGAATTCACTAAAAAAATAAATCACAAGGCTATGTTAAAATACCTCTGTAACATGTTCTCTAAAACTAAAACTTTGCTATAAAACTTTCACTTTTGCATTCTATTGAAAAAGAAAGCTATTATTCGATATGTTAGTTCTTTTCTCCGAATTTACTCTTGGCTATCCTTATTTTTGGCTAGTCTTTTTAATCTTGTGTTCTAAAAGGTTTTTTTTTTGAAAATCTAGTTTCGAAATTTTTAAAATTTAAAGAAAAATGACAAATCTGATTTTGCTGCCTGTTCGTTCTTTGTTGGGAAATTTGCATAGCGCACTATTTCTAACGAGCTTTCCGTTAAAACTGACTACGTTGTTCCCCTCTGAAGTTTGATGTCCTTTGGTTAATTGATGGTTTGGACCTTGCTGAAGGCAGAAAAAGCATAGGGGAAAAAACGAAGGTTTTTTTTTAATTTTTGCAATCATCATGATATGCCCTACCCAAGGAAAAAAGAAAGAAGGAACCATCCCCTTTCATCCCTTTGTTGCAATGCTAATTCATTTTTATTTACTACACCCTTCCTGCTTCACTCCCATAATTTACAATCTGTAATTCAGCATTTACAGGGGAGAGAAGATGTCTTCTTCATGTGAATTATGAACTGCCTTAGAAAAAGAGTGATGAGACATGAGCGAGGGGACACGGTGATCACGATCTAAATACTAATTTGTACTTGCAATAGATTAAAAAAAACTGCGCTTCCTTTGGAGCGCTTCAGAATCTGATTTTGCAAACTTTTTTTATGTCTATTTTTTCAACCCCCTGGAAATACAACCCTCTCTTTTTAATCCACAGGGTTGACATTTTAGTAAAGGAAATTGTGAATGTCCATGAAAATAAAAACAAATCCAAGAGCAATCATCCCCATTGTTTACGATGACAGGGGAGGCTCGTTCTGCTGTAAATGAAAACAGCAGCGATTATTAGTAGAGCTCGAGGGACTGGAATTCTTTGGAGAAATGGATTTGGGACTTAGAAAAGCGATTTTGATTTTCTAATTTTAAAAACACCACTGGGAATGGGTCTGCCAACTTTTCAAATAATTCCTGTTCTCAAATTCATTTTAAATTAATACTTTGTCATTATTTTTATGATTACGATTATGAAGTTTTCTATTCTAGCAATTAAAACAAGAGTAGTTTTTGGGGAGCCCTTGTGAGTACTTTAAAGCTATGTCTGTCCATGTCATTCAAAATAAGACCAGGTACTCAAAAATGCAATGAAACGTTATTTGTAAGTTTTATTATAATTTATAACTTTAGTTGTAATTAGCAAGTTAATTATTATGCTTTTCTAATCCACATTGAGCCTCTAAATCCCTTAGATTCTGCCAGGGAAACTCCGCTCTAATTTCCAAAACTAGTACAAAAATAATATTCCTCTTTCAATATTTTTAGGTGAAGCTTTCAAAAGATTTTTCTGTTTCGGGTTTCTAAGCGAATAATAATTTGAGCCAATAATCGCTTCTAAATTGCAATTTAGCACAATTTGGTAAGATTCCTTAGTGTTGAGAGTGAGACAATGAAGTTTCGGTAAGCGAATCAGCAGCGGCAGCGATTTTATACAGGAGTAATGGCGGATGGAGTTGGAACCACGAAATCTTTGAAGGAAACCTTCTGTTTCACGGTGTGTTCTGTTTCATTCTAATTTATAGGGCTAAAGGTTCGAATGGTTGTTTTGTTCTAATTTTTTGACTTTTTTCTAAAAGTTCTGTTCTAAATTTTCTATAGATATGGGAATATCACCGCATTTTTTACTTTTCCATCGGTCCGGCCGTGGTCTTCTGTGGACTTGGCCTCCTCATCCCCCTCGGAAGCCTTCCGCCCTTCAACAATCCGCTCGTCTTCCTTGGCCTCCTCGCCATCCTCTCATGCTTCGTACTCGATGAAGAAGGGTCCGACGGTTTCTTCGTACCACCGCCCCACGGTGGCCGTGACAAGGGCCTCAGGCTCATGGCCATCAAAGTGCTGGAGCTGGCCGCTGACGGTCTGGCCAACAGTATCGCCGGCGAGCACGGCATTGGCCGAAGAGAACCCGTCCATCTCAGCCTCGGCCTGAACTTTTTCTACGTTTTGTCACTCTCTGTCATGTCCGTCAGCTTTATCCGTGCAGGTTAGGTTTTCAAATGTAAATGTGTTAACTAATTTTTAAATTTCAAATAGATTAATTTTTTTTTAAATGTACAATTTAATAATACTTTCAGTCAACATCTTTGGACCGAGCGTTGTCACACTGGTGCGGACCGGCGGACGGTGGACAGCTTGGGCACCTTTCGATCGCCCTGCATAGTGCGATACATTAGCCTGCGTAATTCTCGGCCATTTTGAACAAAAAATGGCACGCGCAGAAGACTTTGATTGCCTCAATGCGTCACTTTATCGTTTCAAAATGAAATCTTGAGTCATGTCGCATTGCGATTGGCTCAATCTGAATCGTTCAATCAGCCAATCAACGTCAGCCGGGTTTCAAAGGTGTATCCCTTTCACCTGAAAATAACGCATGCTAATGTATCGTACCATTTACAAATCCAGGAGGTACTTGCGTACAAATTGAAATGTTCACTTTCGCCTTTCGAATTTAAAAAACTTGACCAATCTGTGATGAATAGAAAACCGAACCAATTTTTGGAGTTTTAATTTTCCATGCTGCTTAACCAACGAGCTACAGGCATATATAGATTTTGGAAGGATCTGTGCATTCATTAAAAAAAAAACTGATTTTTCTGATCTTTTTTTTTTTAATTTAAAAAAAATTATTTTCAATAAGGAGACATGTTAGTGTCCAGCGATTTTTTTTCATGTCCAAAAAAGGGGGCGTGGCTTAGGGATGTTTTTTTTCTAATTGCCGTAACTACACTCTCATGTCCCATAAAGTCAATCTCCTTTCCAATCTGTGTGAGGGAAAGTTGGTGTATAGGAAAAGGGAACTTTCACTCGCCGTGCTTTCCCGCATGCACCGTTGCGGAGTCCATAAATCCCAGATCTCCTATTATGCCTTGAGTCTTTTTGTTATTATTAATAACACAGCCTCCTCCACTGCGTCATCCCATTGTCTTTGGAGAGGCTGGAAAGGATTCTCGCTGGAATTGCTCCAGCCCCGAAATGATTCCAATTTGTCTCTGTCTCCTTAGCCAAACACATAGGGAACGCTGGCAGCGCTTTTAATTGCCCTCCCCACCCAAAATGCCAAAATGAAAAAGAGGACCTGGAAGATGGACGTGGACGGGATTCTAATATCTTCATCATCACCCAGCCGCAGAGGCATTTCACAATTATTTACAAAACACCAAGCCCAAGGGCCCTCCCTCTTTTTTCAGACATTCATATTTCAAAACTTCACATTGTTCTGTCCCTAGCCACAAACAACCCCCACAAACTCACAATCTCCATTAATTCAAATTCCATAAACACTTTCAATCCATAGAGGCATCAATTCCCTTCCACAAACTGTTCCCTCCACAAAATGCGGGTCTTCCAAAAATGACCGAAATTCCAGGCTTCCAGGATGACTCCAGGATGGAATTACGATTCATTAAAATCAAATGCATTCCAATGACTCTGGACATCTGAAGTGAACTAATTAAGTGACGCTAATTAACAAAAGCTTTCGTGAACTTTTTTTTATTGCCGAAAAGTTGGTCCAGTGGATACCATGTGGTCAATTGCTAATTTAAAAAAAAATTCATGATTTCCAGCCCAAATTTTTTTTTCGAAAAGTACGTCAAAATGAAAGCTCTTTATGCTAACGTCTTGAATCATCAGTAAATGAAGGCGTTACTACTCCCTGAAATTAATTTTTTATGACGCTATTTGTCTTCAAAATTAAAATAATTGGTGGTAGAATTAAGAAGGACCATCCGTCAGATGTCCTCCGGCAAAAACTCGCAGCTTGATGGCATCTCCACCCTTTTTCAAAAAGTTGTTTGAATCTTGTTTTTGAAAAGTGCTTGGAAGAATTAGGATACAGATAATTTAAAATTTGTGTTGGAGGCAGCCCTAAAATAAGAGGGGAAAGCAGACTCGAGGGACGAGAGCTTTGGATTAGAAATTACAATAGTAGGAGCAGATATTGGTGTTATTTCGTATGGAAAGGGAAAGTATCGCATTGTTTTAAAGGCTCACACGCCTCCCTCCTTCCAAACTAATAACTAAAGTCTTCTGAATATGCAAATTTCTTTTTCAAGCTTTCACATCTCGGGGAAGAGAAAGTTGTTGGCAATAGTAGCGGAGGAATGAGGGATATGGCGAAGGAGAGAGACAAGTCAGCGATCTTTGCAAAGGGCCCTTTTCCTATTCAAAGGCCTGTCTCACCTACTCCTTAAGGGCTCCCAGAGACAGATAGAAGTGCATTTGGACCGAATATGAACACATGTGACTGTAGATGTTTTGATGGGAGGGATAGGGGAAGGAGCATGGGCCTTGTGAGGAAGTTATTGATTGATCTAGAAATTAAGAAAATGAGGGAAGAGAAAGGGGAGAAAGTTAAGGCTGCCTTGTCTCTTCCGAATTAATAATATCACGTATGCTCTCCCAGCAAAAGCATAGCCTTCCCTCTTCCTTAATACAACGCTATTCCTTATCTAAAATTACATGTAAACGAACATCCAAACTTTCACTTCCATCCATATCTCATAAGTTTAAAGGCCAAGGCACTTTTTGCTTTCTCCGCTTTCTCCAGGCCTTTAGACATACAGGAAGCACGTAGGCTCCAGAACAAATTTCTCGAGGCGTAATCAGGACCACTACAGAAATAATCCCACTACTACAACTCCTCAATTCTCTTTTTAAATGCTTCATTTCAAACAAAAATACAGTGTCACTTTTTTCAAAGCCCAAACATTTTTTACTTAAAAAAAGTTTAAAAAAAATATATTTTAAAACAACTGAGACTCGATGAGTCGTTTTGTTGGAGAAATTCGAGTTAATTTCAGCCTATTCTTCGCTATTGGTTTTGTTTTACTTTCTCTCTATTCATGGATTTTAAAAAAGCTTGTTTACTTTAAAATGTCATCACGTTATTATTAATTACAAATTATAATAAAACGGATTTTGACTTTTACCAATGCAATAGCACAGGGATGCTTTGCTTCTATTTCTTAGAACACTATACTTTTACTCTTATGTACCACCATTTTTGTGACCCTCCTACCAGAAAATTTTCATTTCATGAAAAGGTAAGGTAAATATTTGTTGACCATTTTGGGTAGTTTATGACCTTTTGGGGTCAACCACAAATGAACCCGGGTCAAAATTTAGAGGTCAAATCCGAAAACATTATTTTAAATCACTCGAAAACATACATATTACATATAAGATAACGTGCACATAACGTTTTTCGCCGTAACTAACCTTTCGGGGTAAAAATGGATCATTGTTTCTGCAATATTATTAGTAAACGACAATGACAAATGAGAGATATTTGAAAAAATTAAACTTGATATATTTTTTTTATGGATTCAGTGTTTTAATACCTTTTTTAAGATTTTTGTTTGTTAGAATGTACATTATACTCTAAAATGTTCTTATTAATAACGTAATGTTAGTCTTGCATTACAATAGACGAATGTTTCTGAAGAGTGATTGTTACCTAAACATAAATGCATGTTCTTTTATGCTTGTGCTATCCACTTTCTGTTTGTTTTCCCTTGAAGTGTCTCTCCCTTGGATTGAGTGGACTTTTCTGGTCCCTTGCTTTTGGGCCCTAGGAGCCCTTAGCTCCTTGGATGGAATAGGAAGTGGCTCTAGGCCTAATTTCCCTGCCCAAGTCGGCTCAACTAACGTGTTCAAACAGAAGATGAGAATTTGAAGTCAAAGTTGACTCTGTCGTCTTCTTCTTGTGGAAGCGTCCTATTCTAACTTTCTCCTCTTCCCATTGGTCTGTGACAAGTTGTGCAGTGGATTCTGGAATGTCTTGCCCTCTGCTCTCTTGCCTGCTCACATTCCATGACCAAATTAAATGCTCTTAGGCAAAACGTAAATCTCTCCATAATTGGAATTTAGATTACACGAGAAGGACGGGAAGGAGAAAGCTATAAAGAGAGTGTGGCGAGGCGAAAGAGAAAGCAAACAACTCCACTCAACAACGCACACAGCACAGCCAAACCTTACCTACTCACCGCAAGGGTGAAAGCAGAAAAAAAGCACAAATTTACTCACTCTACGACAATTAGGCTAATCAAGGGTCAGTCCCACCCGAATTTATAGTTCAGGGACCAACTTCACAAAATACAACAAGCCAAACAAGCCATGTTACGACGAAGGGCCCTTCAGCAAAGTCGTCGACTTTCTCTTAAAATTAAAAACTCAAACTTAAAAAAAAACAATTGTCCTTAAAGTGCCTCTCTTTCCACTTGTCTACTTTGGCTAATCAACCAAGTTACAATACAATTCCTAATTAGCTACATTTTGTAATAAAATAAGCTCTTTTTTTGCCAAAATCAAACCTTTACGTCTTCAAAAATAGAAAACTAACTTCAAAAATAATATAACAAGGTTAAAGCATTATATTCACCAAATGTTTTCATGTACGGCCCTGAAATTCTAACATTTCCACAAAGCTTTATTGTCTACAAAAATAAAAGAGTAAATTATGTAACTAAAAGTTAATTACAATTAAATTTAAAATGCAGTAAGTTTTGGACTCATGAAAAAGGAAGGCGTTTGAAGATGATGTTCTCTTTATGCTGTTATGTTCAATTAAGAAAGGCTCTGTACAATTCCATGTTTTGGGATGTAAAATAAGTCAAAAGTGATTAAA
>VYYI01003246.1:0-12653 GCA_021029175.1 Bilobella aurantiaca
GGATGGGACAGACTCGTGGTCACTTGCTCTTCCTCCTTCAGCGGATCACTTCTCCAGGATTCTCCAGCATCCACGCGGACCGGAAGTGACCTCTACCTCGACAAGCAGTGTCCCCTTTTTTTGACATTTTACTCCCTTAGAGTACAGTACCCCTTTAAGTACCCTCCTACTTTGTAGCCCCAGCCATCTCTACGTGTGGTAAAGTATCATCTAATCATTATATACACATTTATTTGTATTATTGTATTCTAAATTTACGACGCTAATTAAACGTTGTACGTTCCGTAACGTCCGACTTTCAGCGCCTTTCCTTCCGGTCGCTTAACGACCATAGCATACTTTCATCTAGGGTGAAAGAGCCCGTTAAAAGGCTCACAATACTGGTTAAACCTGGATTTCCCGTTACAGAGTAAGGTTCACATCCAGAAATTCTAAGCTTGATTACGATTATTCCCAAATTGGAAGCAAATTTTGATCATTTCTTGATTAGCAATATTTTTGCTAAGTCAAAAGGGCCAGAAACTCAATTGCATCAAACAGCGGGTTTTCATGACGGGTATAAAGAAAAACGTGAATGAGAACATTGTTTCTTATAAGATTGTCAATTAGCTTAAAATTTAACCTTTAACATCAAAGGTGACTTGGTCTTTCTCGGAGCCCGGTTGTTTCAGCATGAACTAATTCAAGCTTCTGTGAGAGCGAGAGCACTATCTTAAGCTTCCTGTCTCCATTCTATTTGGTCTAGTCGAGAACATATAGATGGGATTTCCTGCGTGTTATCCTTCACTGACGTCATATTTCCAACCAATTTCTCCATCATAAGCACCATGGAGGTTACGCTTTGTATTTAAATGGTCTGTTCGTTTGACACTCTTAGTTGTTTATGCTTTATATTTTTTTTGCATATTATTAAACAGATCAAATCGTCCAGGGGGTTTATGAGCATTCTCATAACCCCCGATCTACGTCTGCAGAGGCTCTTCGGTGGTTAGTCCCACGTTCACTGACCAGCACAACCTCATTTTCTTCACTTTCCCAGGCTTATCCAATCCTCTCCTACTTACTATTATAAGCATGTTGAACAGGCTTTAGGCAATTGTCAAATAGCAAGAATAAATCACTGTAAACTACCTTTCTCACAAAGAGATATTCTGCAACTTCATAGACGTTGTAACAAGACATATTTAAACCTGCAAAAGTAAGTGACAATACCCCGTACTGCGATCGAATGGCCTCTCGGCAAAGTGATTTATTTGAAGTTTCCTGGCGTGGAAAAAAATATCAATAACTAATTTTATCCGTTTTTAATGTGATGAACTTTTGCAACCAATAGAATATCAAAATTTATCTAAATGTCATTTGAAGGGAAGTCATAAGGCATGTGGTTGGGCATTTTTTGTAAGAGGCCCTAGCTAGCGCAGTGGGTAGCATTGCAAACCTTACTTTTTGCCTTCGCACACATTCATAATTTTAGAAAAAATTACCCAAACCAGATTGAGATAAACTTAATTAATTTCTTCAGCGGCAGTTAGTATGAAGTCTCAATTATTTACAAAATGGGAAGATTAATTAGAAAAATGAGCCAAACTCAAGCACAGACTATTCTTTCATGCTCCAATCCGATTAGGAGAGAAATATAATAAAAATTGAAACCGAGCTTAACGCGACCGGAAGCATAAAATACGCCAGGAATAAGCCTAGTATTCAGTCATTTGCGGATTATAAATTTGTCAATCAACTCGTATGTTTGATGTAATTCAAGTCCAGATCAACATAAATGCGATTCGCAACTATCCTGCCACCATCCCCTTGCCGAATGACATTCCAGCGAAAAGGCAAGGGTAAATCGCACAGACAGATTTGAATTTCCTTAATCAACAACTTCTTTCCATCATTTCAATAATTCCATTTCTACCACATGTCTTGACTATAAGCCACGTTCAAAAAGTACCATATTTTTATAACTACGTTTATGAGCACGTACTCCACTTTGGGACAATGTTTTAAAACCGTATTTAAAACCTAATTTAAACCTTATTTCAATTTTATCGTTAAACCCAATTTTTAACAATGGTGGCCTCGTATTTCTAATATTACATAATTTGAACCTTAATTGTAAACAATTCTTTGTCCTAACTCAGGTAGGTGCCGAGATTTCATCCCGGCACCAGCACAGTCAACACAGTAGAAAAGTGGTGGTGTGGTAGTAGTGAGTGGAGGCGAGGAAAGTTGCGGTCGTGGAGGCTGAAGATGGGTCCGTATGCATAAAGTTGTGCTCAGCCTCTGCTTAAGCAAGAGGCTCCTCGGTGGTCAACACCAAGTTCATTGACCAGCAGAAACCACATTAGCTTCAGACCTCCGACCTTCCCAGTCCTTTCTACAGCCCGAGACCAACCTCCCCCACTCACTAGCACACGCGAACATTGAACAGGCCTATAGGCGAATGTCTAAGAGCATATAATTTTTTTTGTAAACAACACAAGCTGTTAGGCTATTTAGGATAACTGTTGACCTACTCTTAGCAGGTAACTGTATTTAAAAAAAAACTCAAAAATTTACTCAAGCTACTCATTGACGAGTTATTATATTTTATGATAAAAATTTATTACTATAATTTTTTCCTGTAATTCTAGTGTTTGTGTTTCAGCTTACCATTGTCTGACTCGATAGAAGGCAGGTTAAATTCATTGAGAAAGATCATTGGCCGCATAACTTATATATTTAAATTGGTCATTTGGCCTAAATTTACCAGAATCGTTTTATAAAATATCCTCTGAAAGAAGAGACTGAAATCAGTAAAGCAGATTCGAAATTGACGCTGAAATGAAATTCTCAAAAAAATATATCATGTTTTTACTGATTTCCTTCCATTTTTTCTTAATATTTGTAAGTTCTAAACATATTGAAGGATTTTCTTCAATTTTAGGTACAAAACTGAGAGGGCTGTACACTTGCCTGAAAATTTCTAACGTCAAAACTGTAGTCCGAAATCCGAAGTCTCCTTTATATAATCAAATTAACTATCAATGGAATACTGTTAACTATATCGAACCTGTCGCATACGTTCTTCCAAAAAATACTGCTCAAGTCCAAGCCACAATTCGTTGTAACAGAGTTCATAAACTCAATTTCACTATTAAGAGCGGTGGACACTCATATGCAAAGTACTCCTATGGCAACAACAAGACAATTGTCATTGATCTACGACAGTTGAACCATGTCAAGGTGGACAAGGCCAGTTCAACTGCAACAGTTGGTCCAGGCGTCCTGATGGGACAATTTTATTATCAACTATGGAAGCAAGGGAATTATATATCCGTGGGTGGGGATTGCCTCACTGTAGGTTATGGAGGGTATGCTCTAGGTGGGGGGTATGGGGTCTTATCAAAAATGTATGGAGTTGCGGTGGATAACATTTTGGAAATTACAATGGTCACCCATGCAGGAAAGGCCATAAGCGTCAACGACCAAACTAATACGAACTTATTTTTTGCGTTACGAGGAGCAGGTGCCGGGAATTTTGGGATTGTTACCAAATTTAAAATTCAAGTCCATGACGCCTCGAAGTTGGAGTACAATTTTATAACCCTAAAATACAAAACCAAGAAGTTTGCAGCTGTTTTTGATGCATTTCAAAAATTTTGCAGAGAAAATATTGATGGATCAACTTTTTTCTACATCAATTTAAACAGAACCGGTTTTGAAGTGGCACTGTATGATGTAAATCTATCTAGTACACAAATAGAAAATCTTATTAAGATATTTCCAAAACCAACTCAGAAAATTATAATGAAGTACCTAACCTTTGTGGAGCTATCACTCAACTTTGCGCAGTTCGGAGGCACAGAAATCTTGGGTGTTCAGCAGTTGCAAAACTTGACGATCATGAGTACTCCTTTGGATTTCGTTTTGGCCAAGTCATATTTTACGAAAGAGGTAATTTCGAAGGAGAAAATTTTGCAGTTGCGAAAAGTTCTGCGGCAAATTCCAAAGAACTCTGTAATTTATTTTGTGTCGTTTGGTGGAGCTATTAATAGAGTGCCATCGAATACAAATGCATTTGTACATCGAAATTCAATTCATTTCACTGAAGTCAAGATTGGTTCAGATGACTCGGAAGCGCGTGCATGGGTTGCTAGTTTGCAAAGCGTGATGCTGAATTTGGATGACGGGGAAAGCTATCAAAATCTTCAGGATGCCACTTTGAAAGACTACTTAATTAGGTACTACGCTGGTAATCTTGATCGTCTGAAACTTGTTAAGAGAATTTATGACCCTACGGACTACTTCAATTATCCGCAATCTATCTTACCACCATCAGTATAAAATGTTACTTGATTATTCAATTGATCAAGGCTGTAGCAATTGACATCTGCTAAATTTGGCTAATAAATTCTGTTCTTGTGCTTGGACCCAGAGTAAAGTCCTTTTACTTTAAGTTAGAGTGTAATTATTTATCTTAAATATTTCAGTAAAGTTTGCTTTGAAATTAAACTTGGTAGAAAGCTAGAATTCTATAGCCTTTAGTAATAAATTCAAGGAATGTTGTCTTAAATTTTTCTGTTCTATTAGTACCTAAATAACACTGTGGTAACAGAAAGTACCCAACCCAACCTTGAAAGATTAATAACGATGAGCAGACTATACTGTTGACTTCTTTTTTGTTGTCTAAAAAATTGGTAATTTATAAATTTTTCACTGCAGTTTGCTTTGAACCGGCTTTGTGGATTTTCAAGTATATTTTTAGGTATGTCGAATTCCTATGAAGAAGAAAATACTGAAGCTAACTGCGGATGTCGTGTTACCTAAGATTTTCATTCAAAACAGGAAACTTAGAACCTAATAGCTCTTCATATAGGCAAACCTTTTTAAGACGTGGAAGAATTTTCTCTATATGTGAAAATAACAACACTACACGACATGGTGCTATGACTAAGACTCATTTCTATACCATTGTGTCAAGGCCGTTTGACAAACTGGTAATACAGTAGTTATTTATACAATTAATGTTAGTATAGCTGGTGCTTAAAAATTGATACAAAAACTTATAGTTGCTACAGAAAATCCCATCTGCCAAAAGACGTCATGTGGGGAATTCTTTCTCGAATGTGCCATATTCCTAAAAAATAATCATTTTCAATTTTTTTTTTGCCAAACATTTAATTTTACAAAATAAAATTTGTTCAGCCACTCATGCAAATACAATTATCTCGAACGGAAATTATTTCAACATTTCTTGCTAATATATTAAATTTCATATATTTTCTAATCGTTGCATTTCAGGACAATGAACATATTGAAATGCCCGCCCTGCTTCAATGTTTTGCTATTTAAAAAAAATAATTATTGAACATGAAACAGTTTATTTTAAAAATTTGTTTAACTATAGATTTTTATAATAATGAGTATTCATAGCATAGAAATCTGTTTACATTGCAAACGTAAAGTTGAAATTACAAAACAAAACACATCCTTACAAAACTTGCTATATATTTGGTTAAAAAAATATACTACTTACATAGTTACTTACTCTCTCTTTTGGCTTAATTTTCAGTGATATATCCTGAAGAACTTCTCGACCGTCTTCGTAGCAAATTTTTGTAGAATGTCAATTTAAAGATCATCTTCAAATTGATTTTCGCGACGGTACCCTCAATGGTGCTTCAGGAGTTACCTTGCTGTAACAAGTTTACTGAGTTTACCTTCTCAGGAGATGCCAACTAAAAAACTAATTTTTCAATTGTTGAAAAACACTAAATATTACGGGAGCAAGGAACTGCCAAACTAGCCAAATGTGCTTGAAATTGACAATTTGTCAATTGTCAAATAAATAAAATGATCATCATCAAACTCACGTAACCCAGTAGATATTATACTAATAACAAATTGTACAGATATTTACTTGTACTGTTACCATTGTGTTATGCAGAATAAGAAAAACTGGCTAAACTTAACTTCGAGTTAGTTTGAAACTGTCATTGCAGCAATACAAACATTGCGTTTTATGTAAAACCAACATAAACCAAATTATCAATTTGGGAAACATTGGGGTGTTATGACTGAATGAAGGGGAAGTTTCTTATGTCACCCGGGTCATTTCGAATAACCCAATTTTCAATTTCATAAAAATAAATATAAATCCAGAAAATCCGAGTCATGGACAGGAGAAGGAAAATAAATTAATTGGGCCTAATGGCAATGAAATAATGACGAGCATCAAATTTTGCAAACATTTATGTAAAATTAGCAAAAAATCAAATTTTTTTTAATTCGGAGTATCGACAAATCTGGACTTGTCCCGAAATTTGACCTCTCCCTTCACCTTTTGTAATATTCTCTCGCTAACAAATTTTTAAGTCAAGTCAACAAGTCAACCCGTTTGAAAATCGTGGCGCAACCGGGCTGACAGACAAACAATGAGTCTACATTGCTAATTTTATCTAATAGATCTTAAATTTGCCGTTTAATTTAAGAATTAGTTTATTCTATATCAGGGATGCATGGCTTTAAACTTTAGTGTATTATGTTTTGTTTGCAAGTTTTGTATTTACCGGCGCTCTATTCTCTACGGCGCGGAAACCGTTCATGCGTACTTTTCATGCCGTTTCAATCCTAATTATACGCATTTGCTGCGCCAAATATAGTTCGAAATATTTTACGAATTCCATTTAGTCTTTTGATAGCTGCTGCCGACGACACTTTGAATTTAGATAACGCTGTCACAAGAAATATAATGAAAACGGACGGAACTGTCAGCCACGTCTCTTGAATGCATAGTCTCATTGACACCCTTCATGTGGAAGAAAAGCTGAAATAATATGTTTACATAATATAGTTTGATTAGAATGAATTATTATCATTTGTAATGGTATACCGTAAAATTCCAAATAAACGTCCAGTCACAAATAAACGCCCATTTCCATAATAGACGCCCATACTCCGAAGCCCAAAATTAATTAGACGCCCCTTCCAACTAGTACCCCCTCTCTAATAGACGCCCTGTTGACTAGAGTTATCATACAAATAAAATACAAAAGGAATACAAGTTTAAATGTCGTTTTGCCCATGGTTGACTGTGCAATTGCACTAATACAGGGAACATTGCGGTGTCCTTTAGAAGAACGCAAAAATTGACAGTTTTAATAAAATTATAATCATTAAATTATTATAATTATTAGATAATCAATTGCATGAAAGTGAATAAGATATCGAGTAATTTTTCTTTCGTATTTTGATTTGATTTTGTAATTTTAGTGATTGTAGCATTTGTTTGTAGTTTAATAAAAACAAATTTAATAACCTACACACTTTTTCGACTGGTAGTTATTTTTGTTTGTTATTTAATTACCGTTGTATGGATACATGTATTTTAATGTAACATTTATTTGAAACATAGTAATCTTATTAATTATACAAACATAACGTCCATATTGTAAAAACTTTTTTTGGGTTACCGGCAGTATCAGTTTGCAGAAATCGCAGAAGCGTTTGCTGATAGCAGGCAAGCGGCTAGTACTACGCAATTTTGAAGCAACGCGAGCAATATTATGAAACATTTTCAGTGTTTTGTAAAAATAACGGCTCCAAGTATTAATAGTCCAAATACAACTACGTATTTTCACAAAATGCATTACAAAGCTACTAATTTTATTGCAAAACTACGATTTACTGCAAACTCAATATAGCATACTAGCACTGCCGCAGTTGACAAACAGTCCATTACTAACTTGCTTCTCCAACAGCTTGGCATACAAATTTAAAATTTTTCTTTCTTTTTTTTCAAAAAAAAATTGAACGAAAATATTCCGTAGAAATTAATATACTGAAGAAAACATATAGCGTCCTAAAAAATTAATAATTAAGTCCTGCGGTCCTAGGTTGGGTTCTCAAATATATGCAACCCTTCAGCCATTTGCTGATTGGAAAAATAAAGTAAGCGGGAAATTGGAAATCTCAAAATGTGGAAATCACAAAAAAGGCATGGAACTAATTTTAAGCCTAAATTTACATCCTAAAAAAGTTTGAAAATTTATTTTAATTAATTTAAAACAACAAAATTAGACACGGGAATGCTAATTGTTATTGAGAAAACAATATTAAGCTTATTACAATTATCAGATGTAGTGATTTAAACAACCACACAGTAGACCTTGTTGTTACCAATGATCTATATGATAGAAATATATAGTCAACATCCTGGCTCTAATACATAATTATTTGTACAAGTATTTCGCGATCGTGGCTAGCCTAAAAGTGTACTGTAATAAATTATTCATATGATACATATAACCAATAATTATATAACACCTCAAGGAAACGATACCATCATGAAAGCAATTCCTCGCATGATTGTATCAAACATAGTCAACTTTGCTTTCCCTTCCATGTAATACAAGGACCCAACGTTTGCTTTGATTGCAGGTAATGCACATATCGATTTTGTAAGAATATTACGTTCCGCAATGTCGTAGAAATATATTACTTTTGAAACTCTCTCTATGAATTTTGCCGACGTTTTGAATACTTCCGACATAAATACTGCTCCCGGTATAGTAATAGCAACTATCGTACAAAAGTGAGCAAAGAAAGCAACAGCAAATACAACACCAATAGCCTCTCTTCTTTTGGTTATAGCATACACCGTTACGAACAGCAGCAACACCGAGGCTAATTTGCAGGTGGGTATAAAAATAGATCCAAAAGCCTGGTTATGAAGATCATTGAACAAGACTATTTTCTTGTATGTCAAGAGTGTGTCATGTATTCCGTGATCTATACCATGTATGTCATTAATTGACTTCCTGAAATAAAGTTATTTTAGTTGCCATCATTTAACGCCTAAAAATACTATTTTATCTCTCGCAAAGGTATCTTGGGTTAAGATACACATGATTAGATTTTACAGTTATTATTGTTTTAGTGAAGGTATTACCAAATTATGCTCAAATCGGAAGTAATGATGGTCAACGACGCAGAACAAATTGCAAAGGCTGCAGAAAAGTTAATGGCGGTTATGTAGTACATGAAGAGAACAATAACAGAGTACAAACAAAAGTAAACGTTGGATTCAAATGCGTCAATTGAGAAAATGATGCATTCGATTCCAGCTATAGTTGCTGTTGGAATAATTCCAAAAACTGTGCTCGCATAAATTAGGTCAGATTCATCACGTGCCCTATCTAAACATAATTAGGAATTTGTTGAGGCATAAAGCTTGTAAATATTTTTAATTCTGATTAAATTATTCAAAATCACCTAAAGAAATTTCTTTACACAATACATTGTTTCCAAGCTGAATAATTGAAGATGAAAAGATTTCAATGGCGACATCCAATGAAAATGTTGTTGCTGAAGCTACTGCTGCAAAACAGCTTAAAAGCATAGGCGTAACTTTCCCGTTCTTATACTGCGACTTTGCTCTTGTTACAAAGTATATCATGTTTATAAATTTTAAAATGATAACGACCCAAACAATTGGTTTCATTATTCTTCTATTTGATTTGCACAATAACCCTCTTGTCAGACTCAACGGACACACTCCACTATAGTTGCATATATTCAGGACAAACAAAACTGTTTTTAATTTGAGAATGCTAAATGCCATCAAAATAACTTATTGTTTATTAGTTTAATGGAAGGTAATACTTTAGATGATTTAAAATTCTTAAATTTGACGGAATATATATCTCCACAAATCCTGAATTACAAGTGGTAGCAGTTTCAGCGGCATTTAGTCTCTAATTACAGTTATTATGTTTTGAAAATTACTACTCTTTTCCTTTTTATTTTTATCTACTAAATTTGAAAATTTAGTCAATTTTCATAATTGTAGGGTTGCAACTACTGAAATGAAAAACTGCATACATGCTTCAGAAGTTCATTTGTAAAAGTGAGAGTTACTTAATTACTTAACTTAATTGAAAACTCAAATTTACAAACATTGGCATATTTTATACCTACAATGTGTTTAAACAGGTAATGAAAAGACAGTATATGACAGTATTAGTTATATTAAGCATACACACAAGTATTATTACTCAGAATAGATTTGCTGTTTAACCGCTACGCTGTTTAGTGTTTTTATACAGTTATAAATATATTTATAGCATTTAGTACTAGAATGTCTATAATTTAGGCATAGAAATCCAAACTAAAACATACTTACACTTCATCATTACCGAGTAAATAAAATCGTGCTTTAGAAGTATTTAAATAGAAAAAGTATTCCCGCTTTTTAAATTTTTATAAAGTTCTGTATTTATTAGCACAAATGTATTTAAACCAAATTATTAATTTGAAATTTTTTTATACTGACTTTGATAATTTTTTATCTCTGTTGAATTAATTCTCGTGAACATTATATATGAATGTTATAATGAACTCAAGAATTAAACAGAATTGGAAAAAGACAATCAAACCTTCTTTAGCACTTTCAATTTAATAGCTGACATAAAAACTTCCGCTCTCTTTTTACTTTGAGAGTCAAAATTAGGCACTCTTTTAAATCAGAGTAGTAGCTTCGATGCATAGTCAATCCTAATCAAGCTCCAAACTATTGCAACGCCCTTGTTCCAAATTTTCAACATTATACTTTAGAAATCTCGCCAACTACCACATCATTTTTTAGGTTCATATAGCAGACAATCAAAAATCAAAATTAGGAAAACCAAAGTAAGAATGCAATTCCAAAATTTTGAAATTCTGTATATAATACAAATTTGGAGTGTTCTAAGTGTGTCTACCCCAATAAATTCGGTTACGCTTGATCACACTTCATCCTTGTTCATCTTCTCCAAATGCCTTCGCCTTCAGGGTGTGAAACTAGTGTTAAGAAGTTCAAATTCCAGACTTTACAACCAACTAAACTATCAATGGAACACTTTCAATCAAATTGAACCTTTGGCTTATGTTCTACCTAAAAGTACTATTCAAGTCCAGGCGGCTATTCATTGCAGCAATTTTGAAAGAATCAAAATAGCCATAAAAAGCGGAGGACATTCTTATGCAAAGTACTCATTTGGAGATAATGACACTGTGATAGTTGACCTTCAAAAGTTGAGTAACGTCGCAATTAACAGCTCCACTTCAATTGCACAAATTGGTCCAGGCGCACTCTTAGCGAACATTTACTACCACTTTTCGACAAATGGTAACTATGTGTTAGTTGGCGGGGAGTGCGTATCTGTTGGTTTTGGTGGATTTGCACTTGGTGGTGGTTATGGTGTCTTGTCCAAAAGGTTTGGACTTGCCGCTGATAACATTTTAGAGGTAACCATGGTTACCGCAAACGGAGATGCACTCACGGTCAATTCTCAAGAAAATTCAGACTTGTTTTTTGCTCTCCGTGGTGCGGGCGGTGGAAATTTCGGAATTGTAACAAATTTCAAAGTTCGTGTTTACAAGGCCGCGGACCTACGCTACAATTATGTTACACTTGAGTATTCGCCCAAACAGTTTGGGTCAGTATTCAATGCCTTTCAAAAACACTGTCGGCGAAATATTAAGGGAACGACTTTTATGTATTTAAACTTAAATAATACGGTCATCATTTTGGAAATATTTGGAACAAATCTATCTACTGCAAAAGTTAACAAAATAGTTGCTAGATTTCCGACGCCCAACCAAAAAACGGTTGCTTTGTATGCAACATTTGTGGAACTTGTCACTCAACTGAAATTTGCGGTTACCGTACCCGAAGTTAGTCAGCTTAAGACATATACAAGATTGACAAAAACCAAAGAATACAGGAAAGCAAAATCCTATTTTACAAAGAACCTAGTCCCAAAAGCAAGGTATTTGGAGTTAGGCAACGTTTTGAGGCGCATTCCAAACAACTCTGAAGTATACTTTTCAACCTTTGGTGGAGCTGTCAATAAAGTAAAAGCAAATGTCACGGCATTTGTTCACCGAAATACGCTTTTCTTAACTGAGGTAAAACTTGGTTCTTATAGTGAGGAAACTACGTCATGGATGGAACAAATGCAAAGCGTAATGATGAAACTGGATGACGGCGAAAGCTATCAAAACTTTCCTGATGAAGGCTTGAAAGACTATTTGGCGAGATACTATGCCTCTAACCTTGAACGTTTACGGGAAATTAAGGAAAAATATGACCCAACCAATTACTTTAATTTTCCACAATCAATTAATTTGTTCTAATTCACAATTGAAGCAAACAAGCCTTCCTTAGTTTTTTCATATTGTCTACCACACTTCAACCTTTTTTGTAGATTGATCTATGTATTGTAATAAAAAATATTTATTGTATATGTGGACTGTTGGTCTTATTAAAATTTATATATATTTTTTTTGAATTGTTAAAAATCATGCAGTGGAAGTTAAATTTTGTTAGGAATAAAACATGTAAGGTCGAGTAAATTTCTTAAAATGAAATATTTAGTAATTGCAATACATGTTGGAAGATAAGTCGAAAAGATTTAAGACCCGAAAATTCCTAACATTAATACATAACATAACATAACACAGTGAGTATTTAATTTTGTGGATAAAAATTAGTAAAATAAATTGAATATGTATTGGGTATATCAAGACAGCGCCTCAGCACCGTCAAGACAGCGCCTCTTTTCCAGCATCGTCAAGCTACCACCCCTGAGCAGCGCCTCAAATGCCTGAGGCGAGGCGCTGTCTTGACG
>VYYI01003247.1:0-12652 GCA_021029175.1 Bilobella aurantiaca
CGACCGCAACTTTCCAGGCCTCCACTCACCACTACCACACCACCACTTTTTTTTTACTGTGCTAGTGCCTGGATTAGATCTCGGCACCTAGTGAGTCAACTTTGGGTAGTCGTTTATGTCCTTCAATATTCCAAGCATTGATTTTTTTTCGAAACTTCTTCTGAATTTAAAGCCCGCTTTCAGCTCGCGCAAATATCGCCTTGACATTACAAAATTCTTGTCTTTGCAATCAGTATGCCATTCCTATGAAAAAAAGATATTGAAATTTAAAAGATGAAATATTAGCACAAGTAGTTGCCTGTTTTTTTCATTGCTGTACATTTCCCATCCGCTGTACATTGTATGCGAAACCGCTGCACAAAACTACCTTTGAAAATAAAAAAAAAGTTTACTTATTTTTTAAACCAAATAGGAAAATAATTGCCAAAAAACTCGAATGAATGAATTCTGCAATTCTGCAACTCTCCCTTGACGTAGGTGAATTTTAGATTAGAGATTTGAGTACTTCTCTCTCTTTTTTTTTAAATTACAACTTTTGAGTTGTATAAAATTACTCTGTGAATTGGATCCGTCGTGATCATTCCTCTGTCTTGTGTGGATATACCACAATTAGACTAATTCATTTTACATCTTCAGAATAAGTCGTCAAATTGTAATTAGCGCGTTACTAATTAGTACAAATTATCTATCTTCTTCTCCTTTGGATACAAATTCTGAATTTGAAATTTCATTCAAATGAAATTGAAATCGCAGTGAATAATTTACCAAGTTAATATTTAAAATTTAATAATTTTCAATTGAAAATGAAAAATCGACCTCCTCTGGACAAACTAGATCAAAATGGAACAATTTTCCATAACGTGCTTTTCAGGATCTTCAACTCCAAAGTTTTAAGTCCGCTAATAGTAAACACATTTGAACAACTTGGGCAAACTATTTCTAAGAAATGGTATGGTACACTTACCTCTACTAATATAATATAGAATTATAAATATCATGTTAATATTTATACTCTTATATATCTAAGTCTCTATATTCTAGAATAACTAAATACCGCTAGTCACATTAGGGCTATCAAGTATCCAGTTTGTTCATCGTTCTGGACATTTAGTTTAGCGTTAAAATGGGCATAGGCCTAAAAGATCGTTTAATACATCCATTCAATCATTTGTTCAAAATTCCTAGGTTACAAAAAGCTCAAATAAACCGTTTGAAAAGTTTAAGGTGTAATATGACCCAGGATGTAATAGTTTTAGCGATAACGCGTTTAGCTGTAGCTAATTTAATATAATGCAATATATTTCAACATTGTAAACGTTTTACATTCCACAGGATGGTCACAAAGAGGCAACTGATCGGTTTGTGGCTCTTTGCAACTTCCAATAGCATTCTACTAACCATAGTTCCAGCCTCAGTTTACGTTACACAAGCTATTCAACTCCTAAATAGCCAATCTGATCCAGAACCACAAGAAATTTTCATGCGATGCGTCTGCTGCTTTGTCTACGGTTTTTTGCAAACATACCAATTCAATGTTTCCAATGAAATTTCTGGAATACTTGCAGACAAGATAGATAAGCCAAATCGGGCAATACCATCAGGACATATTACTGTTCCAGAAGCCAGGAAAATTTACTTTTCAGCAGTATTTCTCTTCCTTGGATTTGCACATTACGTTGGTTTTTTTCTGCCAGCGTTATTCTTTGTATTTACTACGGTTATATTAAATTTTACGTCGGTAGACAGATGTGGCGTTCTTAAGAACAATCTTCTTATAATATGTACATACGTCCTCATAAGCGTACCCTATCATATAGTAAATGGAACACAGCCCTTTGAAGACCTTGTTCGCGAAATGGAAATCATACACTTGTGCTTAGTGATTGTGACGTTGTATCCACTCCAAGATTTGCGAGACGTTGCTGGAGACACTGTGCAGGGCCGTCGCACAATTCCCGTCAAAATGGGTCTGAGAAATGCAGAAATTTTCTTTGCAAAGTTGGTACTATTTACGTTTCTTGTGACGGCCCTAGACGAGTACTTGTTTTCGAATAAGGTACGACTTGTACCTACGTGGACCTATTTGCTACTAAATTTTTTGGCACAAGGTACAATTATGACTAGGCTTCTGCTCTCAAAAAATAACAAGTTGACTTACGAGTTGTATTNCTTATTTGCTCCTAAATTTTTTGGTACAGGGTACAATTATGACTAGGCTTCTGCTCTCAAAAAATAACAAGTTGACTTACGAGTTGTATTTTCAACTCTGGTTTATTCTCAATTTGATCCTTCTTCCTTTGCCTAGGATTTGACAAAACGTTTGAAAATTTTGCCTTTTGTGACAGTAAAATATAAACTCCAGAAAAACCGGAAACAAATTTCGACATCAGTGTAGCGCTAAACAATCAATTTACAACGCTTAAAATGGGTTTCATGACATTAGGTCCAAACATAAAGGTCCAACACTAAAAATTTAACAACAGTTAGTGTATTTTAGGTCTAGTTATAAGTTTTTATGGCCGATAAGATCGGAAATGATATTAAAAAAAATATGGATTCAGTGAACTACAATTTAAGCTAATTTTAACTACGTTAATTTACATTAACATTTTATTTGCAATTAACCTAATTGTTGCTGTTGATTTTTCCCTAATGACTTTAAGGTGCGGCAATTAAAACTAATGAATTATTGGTTTTGTTAAAAAACTTCGATTTGACCCTGGACGTTTTTCGTTTTCGCTTCGCGTTTTTTCGACTTCTTTTTTTACCTCTTTTTTCGGACCTCTTTGTTTTGACCTAATGGCGTGCTTCCATTGTACAAAATGTGAAACCATCCCCATCCAATGTTCACCCCATCCAAGCCCGCCAATGATATGCATTATGGTATATAGTGTAAGTATATATATAAGTATAACGCGAGTATCATTAGCAGTATTGACAGGATTAAACAAAATATATAAAAAATTTGGTATTATTATTCTTTGTCAATTATACCTAAACCTAGGCTACAATTAAAATATCATCATAAGTCAACCTTTGTTTTAATAAATTTTACTTCTCAAAATTGTTTTCGCTCATTGTTTTAAAATGATGTACTTGTATCCTGAATTTCTCGTAAACTTTAACATCAAAAATTTTCACGAGAAGCCAGGAGTCTTTATGCCAGGTCTATTTTAGGGACATACCTCACGGTGACTATTTCAATGTACATTTTCTGAGTCGAGCATGTCGAATTTTCAATGTGAAAAACCAAAGTTTTGATGAAAATGTAGTAATCTTATATAGAAACAAAATTTCGACGTACATAGCGGAAACTCATCTGAAGACAAACAATTTATGTACATACCAAAAAAAAATGTGGATAACTAAATGTCAACTGAAATCGAAATATTCAATTAAATCAAAATTTGGACGTATATATATGACCACGCGACTGGAGTCATTTATTAAAAATCTTTGAAATTTGGTAAATGGAAACCACATAAAATTTCAAATATTACGTGGTATATGCCAAATATGGACTTCTGTAACCAGTTACCTCAAAATCGTTTTTTAAACATATGAATTATATTTGAAACTAATGACCATGGGGAAAAATGAAAATTGAAGCTAAGTTTTATGATTAATCTTGACATAATTTCTAACCGGATTTCCGCTCAATCTTAAAGTTATTTATTAATTAGAGAATTTAGATGGATCCGTGAGTTGCATATTTAGGATAGACGAATAATATATATGTACTACAATCCTCTTACAATCTTTATTTAGTAAGTTAGGCAAATTAAAACAAAGAAAGACATATTGTAGAAAATCCTGTATTTGATTTACGAACATCTTGGAATACATGAAACACAGAAATCAAATTTTAATAATTTCTTGAATTTAAATTTTTGAAAGTTAAGCTGCAAATATGAAATATCTACTTCAACTAATTTTTCAGCTAATTTTTTTGGTCAGCCTCCTTCAACAAATGTTGATATGCAATTTTTCCAGCTTTATCGAGTCCCTTTCCTTTGACATACAATTTTCCAAAACGCGGTTCCCGGTGAATGAGTCTCATTCCTCTCTTATTGTTATGAGAATGAAATCATTCATCTTCGTTTCCAATGGACTGTGGTAGAAGTTTACTTTGAAAATTAGAAACTCAATTTTTCTGTCGCAATTTAGTTTAAGTTTTCCAAATACTATTTTATGAAAAAGTATTTCATAGAGAGTCAACTTTGGGTAGTCGTATACGTCCCTCAGTATTCCAAGCATTGATTTTTTTGAAACTTTTTCCGAATTTAACGACGCATTCAGTTCTTGCAAATATAGTCTTGACATTAGAAAGTCCTTGCCATTGTAATTAGTATGCCATTCCTATGAAAACAATTAATATTGAAATTTAAAAGATATATTTGCGCAAGTAGTTTCCTGTTCTTTTCATTGCTGTACATTTTCTATCTGCTGTACATTGTATGCAAAACGGCTGCACTAAAGTACCTTTTAAAAGACAAAAAAGTTTCTTTTTTTTTAAATAGGAGTTTGCTTCTCCATTTCAACTATGTGATCCCATTTGACATCTAGAGGACCCCCAAAACCGAAAAATCAACTTTTTGTGTATTTGCTTGTATTTTATATGTATTTAACATTGATGCATAATTTTTTTTGGTATTAGTAGACTCATTGCAGCATTCATTTTGGGGTTGGGTTTTTGAATTGTTTGTATTTTGCCCTTTAAGGAGATACAAATTGTAGTAAATTAATATTGATTGGAAAATATTCAAGTATCTCGAAAATCTACAAATTATTTGTCCTTGTTTATAGATGTATTTATGTCTATACGATGTCTATGAGTAACAGATGAAGAAAAACTCCATCGAAATATTGTGGTCAATTGTAGGTGCTTCCTGGCCAAATTAGTAGCACATTTCCCGAACCCATCTTTTCCCATAAGATAACATTGGCAACATTTCACTATGGCATTAGCGATCGCCGGTCGCTAACTAATTACCAATCAATTACCCAAAATCCTCTAATTCAAATGAGTATACTTATTTAACAAGTGTTAGCAATTGGTTAATGTTGAATTGCGTAATTAAATTACTAGAAATCAAATAAGTCGTTCTAATTTAAATTCATCATTTTTCTACAATTAATTCATTAGAGGTGGCGGTAATGTTCTAGTGGTGTAGGGTGTCTCTCCCTCTCTACTAGCCAGCGTGAGAGCGGGGGTTCAAATCCCCTGATCAGCCACAAAAAAGTCTTTGCTGGTGGTTTTCCCCTAAAAGGAATTGCCTTGCCACTGACCTTGTGTTTGCCCGTATCTCCGTGATTAGGGATACTCAGACAGAGGATATGAAAATTTCCGAACAGTCTTTGTCAGAATTGAGAAGACTGCCCTCATTTGCATAGATGACAAAGTCTATGCTATTGAGCCTTTATTCCTACCACATACCTTCTCCTTTCACATTGACCATGCGTTTTGCGGGAATGTCAAATCACGACCCCATTACCCTTTTTTTACAATTGGTGGAATAACACTTAAAATCAAAAATTTTAGCAAAAAATCACTGTCACCCATTTCCGCAAATTGAGTTAATTTTAACAGGATGTAAGAGCATAAATGGCCAACTTACCAGAACGCTGTTGGTATCTACCCATGTTGGATGCAGAAAAGATGATTTTGGAGTCTTTAACAAAGTATCCGCACTCCAGCAAATATGCTTAACACTCTTCAGCGTTATTGAAAGTGTAGTTGCAATGTTTGTTTCGTCAAACAAAGCAGCATAAAACAGTCCATTCGATTGGTGTATAAATATATAACTTTTTAAAGTTTGATCATCCGATGCACTTAGAAGACCATACCAAATTGGATTTACTTCCTTTACTAATCTTGGCTGTTGAGGAACAAGCGGCTTTTCTGATTCTTCTTCAAGTGTTTTTGGGGATGATATTTTTGTTAAAATTTGCTGTTTATGTCCTTTAACAGCCATCAACAGTTTCGCTTCGTTTCCATGTTTCATGTTCTTACATTTTATCCACACCTTGTTTACATCAAAATTAAAATTAGTTAAAGATGGTTTATTTGAAGAAGGTTCCTCTAAGAAAATACTTTTGAATGAGGGTAACAATACTAATATTTTTAACTACAATCCTGAACATAGTGCTTTCACAATTCCAGTTTAGGAACAAATATTGCAGATATTTTTATACTAAATTGGAATATAAAAATTCTAATAATCTAATATTGTAATTCATAATAATAAATAATAATAATATTATCTAATACTGAATACAGACAACATTTTAAAAGGCTACAAATACTATCTATCTACAGCACCAAACTTTCCCAACCACTTGTAGCATTAAATCTGGTTACGAATTTGACTTCTTTTAATAAGCATAACCTACCATAGCTTCAAGGCCAAAATCGTGTAGACTTCCATACGTAGTTGTGTAGCTGCGATTGTAAATCCCAATTTCAAGCGGAAGCGTTTGCTTTTTGAATACATGCCTTGTAGCGTAGAAGTGTCGGAGCGAGCCGTCCTCAGCACCGGGCAGGCTAAAAGTATATATGAGTATGTATTACACTATACAATTTCCAAAACTAATGCATTGTTAGATATCAACAGATTATCACGTAATTCTGAACACACAAAATTACGATAGTTTTGAAATATCGAGCCCAGGCCAACTGAAATTATTTTTTCTTCTGATTTGGCTACACTACTCATTTATTTCCCAAAACAATGGAGGTTGCATGGATGAGAGTATCTGTTGTTTGGATTAATAAAGTAGCGGAAGCGAAAGGAAATATGCTTTACGTTTTCGTCAATTCTGTTTGTAATAGAACAAATTACAATAGAATCCGAATTTTAAAACCATGGTACTCCGAAGACCAAGGACGGACATGTTTGGCATATAGTGTTATGTATTTGTATTGTGGTTAGGTTAGGCTTAGCATTAGTTTTGTTTACCTCCACTTTTAAATTTTTTGTTTGTTTAATGCTGCGTTGACGTAAAATAAATTAAAACATAGTAATGTTAACAATTCAAAAATTTACATTTGCGGTAAAAAAAAGTTCCTTATACCAGTGAGCAGCGACCTAAAATTTATCTAGAAATAATTATTGAATCTCTTTAGCCTTCTAGATAATTCTGAAACCTACACTTATTTACACACATGTGCTAATGAATCCTAAGGATCATATCCCTACCCTCTTCCTAAGCACAAATGAAAGATTTAGGTTTATTGATTTAGGAAGGCATTGAAAAGAGTAAAACTTGTCTTTTTGCCGTGTGACATAAGACCTCTTACTCCTTACTCTAATGAGTGACATATAGTAAAAGTCCTGTAATTTGTTTTTAGAAAATTCTTTACAAAATTTGAACTCATGCATCGTTAAGATTTAAAAAAATTTGGATATCGGGTTTTAGGAGCTACGATCCTCGTAGACCATTTAAGAAATGAAAAAAAAAGAAAACCCACTCCCTTACAAGTTTACGAGTCATTAAGCGGAAATGTTTTATTTTCGCCCTTGTCACAAGTGCTGGGAAACAACTTAGAAATCCGTTTGCATAATCTTCTCGAAATTGTCTTGTTTCTACCAGTTTTCAGTGACAATATTCGCTAACCACCTAACCCATATTGTAGTGGTACTGGTAACCTTCAAAGTCAACTAAATTGGTTAAATTAGGTAAATCTTTTATTGGATACTTACTGTGATGGGCTGATCTCGGTTGTTTTGGTCACTGCTGTTGCTGCAGCCACGCCTATTATCAAGCTAAAAATTGACACCTCCACAGTAGAGTCTTCGCTACCATCTTCGAGTGCACCGTTGTTAATGAGTTCAAATTCCAGTTTGGATGATATATAATTGTAGTGTGCCATTCTAACTTGTATCTCAATCAAGCGCAATTCACAATCACTCCATCTCTGCTTCCATACCTAGTTACAATAAAAGTCGTACACGTGCTTTGTAACTAATGAGAAATTTACATGACTATTGACAGAAGTATACAGTAATCGCCTACTAAAAGAGAACAGTTAAAAAAATCCTCACATTTGTTATTCTTTAAATAAGTTTTATTTAAAATTACCTAAAAATGAAACATTAAAGCTAATTATTATTAGCATGAAGCTAAACTTTAAACTTTTTTTTCCTTGCCCTTAATTAAACCTTAAAATTTCCCATCAAAATCTAGACTCGGTATGTGTTCTACGTCAAAATTATAAAAATATCAAATTAGTACATTAGTGTGAATTTGCTCTATAATAATATTATAATACAATTGCTTATTTTCAGTATATAGCCTAAATAACTAGTTTACTTCCCAGTAATTACCGGTAATCGCAAAGTCCTAAGTTGTGGCCAAGCGGTAGAATTGTAACAAAGAAATGTTTTTGCCCAAAAATTTGAGTCGGTTCCTGCCATGGCAAATTCTTTTTTGCCATTTTGCATAAAAGAAAAAATGCTTGCCACCAAAGTTACTGAAGTCTGCCTAGTTTTTTCGACAAAGTAAGTTTCTAGAAACGTAAAATTGCTCGCTCCTTTCTGCCTACTTTCTATTTGCTTTTTAATCTCAGCGGTGTATTTTGCATCTTCTGTCAAAATCTGGAGTGGTAGTTTGTCTCCCTTATTCTAGAAATTATTGAGTTCTTTTTTTTTTTATAATTTAGCTTGAATGTGTATACACGCTATAACCGTTAGCCAGCCGATTGATTGACGATTGATTGATATGAATTTTTGTTACCCAATCAAGTCCAGTGAAAAAGTTGTAAATTGCAAGACGTAAATTAATTGAAGCACAGTCAATATGTCCTCGAAAAGTCATGATAAATTCCGTTTTACCACTCTGATTGCATTCCTCGAGCAGGATAAAAAATGTTATTTCCATATTCTTGGACACCGGAACTACAGCACTCTCCTTGTTTACAGTACACTCCATTTTTAGGACGTATGGGTTGCCGTTTACACCACAACCAACAACTTGACCTCTTTGGTAGCAGCCCCACAAGATAGGTTTTGGATTTTTTACAATTGTATAGTCATCAGGTACATTGAATTCTGAAGAAATTTCCCTTAGATACGCCTTGACGCTATCTGGCAGCTTCTCTGATGAATTAGTAGGCTGTGAAAATAACTCGTTTTAGCCCAATTTTGTTTTGTTTAAATGTTAAGCAATACGATATGTACTTACATATGGAAACGGAGCAAACGCTACATGTAAATAAAATGTAGCAACAAACATATTTGTACAAACCATAATAGTAGGCCGAAACATTTCCTGTAAAAATGCAATATTATTAAACTAACTAACGCATTTTGTTAATATGAAGGTTCCCAACTTTTATTTGATTTAATTTTTTAGCAAACTTTTAGCTTGTAGTAGTCGGTAAGGATGTGAATGAGAAGACATTAGCATACATGCAATCATCACAAGGATTTTTTTATGCTCTTTGACATTCTCTTGTAGTGTTTGCTTGTGCTAGTGAGTGGAGGAGAGTGGTCTTGGCCTGTTGAGTTGACTGGGAAGTTCCGAGGTCTGAAGCTAATGGAGTTTCTGCTAGGAAATGAGCGTGGGGTTAACTACCGAGGAGCCTCTTGCTTAGGCAGTGGCTGAGCACCACCTTACACTTACCCACCCATCTTCAGCCTCCACGACCGCAACTTCCCAGGCCTCTACTCACCACTACAACACCTCCAATTTTTACTGTGCTGTTGTGCTTGTCCCGGGATTAGATCTCGGCATCTACCCAAGTTAGGACAAGGTCCTAACACCCCGGACTACAGGCCTTGGGTATCACAAAGCTCTTGGAAACCGTATCGGTTAATTTCTATATCCTCTGATAGTGTAGTCTAATCATAAAAATACGGATCATACACAAGGTCAGAGGCAAGGTAATTCCTTTTAGAGGAAAACCAATAGCAAAAACATTTTTGCGGCTAATGGAATTAAACCTCCGTTCTTGTGCTTCTTATTTGAGATGGTCAGACACTCTAACTACTAGACCAATCGCTGCCGACTACAATTGTACAGCAAAATTAACTAAAATTTCGTTGTACTCGATAATGCGAAATCATCCACTCGTCCCCTAACTAAGCAAGACGTAAATACATTCAGTCACGTAGCCCCATTTTTCTGTTCTGGGTAGAGCCCACTCCCACTGCCACCCTGAAACTTGCAAAAAACTATATTCTTAAGCAGGAGATAGAACGGAGACCTACAAGCTATTGAAATCATTGGGGGAAATAGTTCAGTTGAAAAATAAAGATTTTGAATGAAAATCGATTTACATAAACTTGTGTAAGCAATCCTCCCAACCTCCTACTCTGTGTAAAATTTTCACTGACTGGAGGGGGAAATGTACCACATTAGAGGCTTGTAGGTAGATAGGTAGCTGCTTATTATTTAAAATTTTGAAGAGTATGTGGAGTTTGTTTTCTTATTCTAAATAATTAGTTTTCTTTCTTGGAACATTGTTTTGATCCAAAGGAGACTATTATGAAAATGATCTAGAAACCATTTTACGGTAAAACACGTTACTAAAGGTTGAAAAACCGATTTGCTACCTTGGACAACACAAGAAGCTAAACTCGCTTTTCTATGCAGTAGCAACTTGCTCGACAAAAAATGTTAAAGTCTTCTTAATGTGTAAAAAAAACTGCACAACTATAGCACCATAACGTCAATAGTATCATGAATAGATACATGAAAATATCGAATGTTTCCAACGTAACATTTGGAATGCGAAGAATGTTTTTTTATAGGAAACAAAATAATGGAACTTACAGTATTCACTGGATTAACACAATTAAGAAAACCAGGACAGGTATCCACCAAATAGTTGTAAGTGGTGGAAGTTGTGTGTTATGTGCTGAGCCTTCAAAATCTAAAACTTTACTACAATAGACTACAAAAATTACTCCAACTTTCACCGTTTTAGTTCTACTCAATAAAGACGTCAGTGCAGTAAAAAAAGAGTTAGGATAGGAAGTAAATCGGTTTATATGCTAATTTCTATGTACAACTCTATTTGGTACTGCCAACTAAGTTTGTAGCTGAACGCTTGTTAGTTTTCTTCGAAACACTGAACAATAATTTTGTTACATAATGTCGTATTACTATGTATTGCAGTCCTTAAAATTTTCACGACCTGTGCATTATTTTAAGGTGTTTGAATATAAAGCTTGTTAGAAATCTGTAGAAAATAAACTGAAGTTTCCAAAATTAAAACTCCAAGGATGTGGGATAGTAAAGTTGTAACTTTTTGTTTTGTTAATAAATAGATATTTAAGAGATGTGTATTTATGAGCCTTTTTTACGCTTTATTTTCTTGGGAACAAACTTTTGCCACGAACAACACATGGATACAAAAATTATGGTGCACCAAAATGGCATGACATGTAACCATATGGATGCTGTCCATAAGTTTTGTAAGCTTTTTAGCTACGGTCATTATTTTTTTCTTCGAACTGTTATTCAGAACATTTAGAACAATAAAATTTGCCAAATGACGACAAAGCTGATAAGTATAATAATGGAATAGTTCGATTGTATTGCGAGGAATACTTCTTGCTCAAGGTGTAGTTATTAGGCATCTGTGAAACTATCTTACCTAATTTGTTCTCTTTACAAAAACTACCCTTGAGCCAGATCAACACACAACTCAGCCAAGCTTAGCGTGTCTCTTGTTTACACCGGGACTCGGACCCGGCATTGTCCAAGTAATTTAGCAATTTTAATAATTTCATATTCATATTTCATATTTTGTATTATATTGATAATTATTTATTTTATTTAACGGTAAAAATGGTATTAATGTTAAAATGCCCATAACTGATATATGTCATATATTATTGTAAGGAAAACTCGAATACTCCATACTTGTATGCAGCACACAGTCTCTTCCTGTGTTGCTTTATATTTGTGAGTTGAGTTAAATATGAAAAGTGTCAAGTTATCGGAAAAAGTTATCGGAAAATGTTACCGAAAAAAATGTATCAAGTTTTCAAGAACCGAAAAACAATACTAATTAAGTGGTAAATTTATTAAAAACAGCAAGAAATTATGTTTAAACTTCAAGGAGAAGTCATCGGAAAATTTTGAAAAGTGTCAAGTTATCGGAAAAAGTTATCGGAAAATGTTACCGGAAAAAAGTACCAAGTTTTCAGGAAACTAAAAAAAACATTAATTAGGTGGTAAAATTATTAAAAACAGCAAGAAATTATGTTTAAACTTCAAGGAGAAGTCATCGGACAATTTTGAAAAGTGTCAAGTTATCGGAAAAAGTTATTGGAAAATGTTACCGGAAAAAAGTACCAAGTTTTCAGGAAACTAAAAAAAAATATTAATTAGGTGGTAAACTTATTAAAAACAGCAAGAAATTATGTTTAAACTTCAAGGAGAAGTCATGGGAAAAATATGAAAAGTGTCAAGTTATCGGAAAAAGGTATTGGAAAAAGGTTTCGCAAAAAGTTTTCAGGAAACTAAAAACCATATTAATTAGGTAGTAAATTTGTTAAAAACAATAAAAAATTATGTTTAAACTGTTTAAACGGGAATTCGGAGAGCTTCAAAAGAAAAAAAAACAAAAATGCAAAAACCAGGTAAGAAGATAAGTCATTATTTAAATATAAAAACGGTATTTTACTTGGAACACTCTTAC
>VYYI01003248.1:0-12651 GCA_021029175.1 Bilobella aurantiaca
ACACACACACACACACACACACACACACACACACACACACACTGTCAAATTACCTTGCCTACATGCGCAGAATCTGATTGCAATTAGCACAGATGGGCAAAGGAAACCGCCGAGATATAGGCCAGTCCGTCTGTTTCCACCACCACCACGTTCCCCGGGGCGACTCGGTGGACTTGTCGTACACACTCACACAGTCTTTTCCCTTACGTCAGCTTCATCTGACCCGTTCAGTAGTGGGGATATGGGGATCATTAGGAAGCACTCCTACGTCCGCGTACCTTACGAGTGACTGCACATGTGACTTTGCGTTGACGTGCCGTTGTATGTGGACAAGCAAGTTGAAAACTTCCTAATTCCAATCCATACAGGAACAATAAAACCGACCTAATCAGCGTCTTCTGGTATATGGACGTATGGGCAGTCAGCGGGGCCTCAGGCTTTAATTACAAAGCCAAGTTCAAACTCTCAAAAGTCACTGGGAGTCAGCTATGTGGGCAGTGGTGTGGAGGCAGGCTGCTGCTGCACATTATTATGGGATTCTCCAAAAGACACACCGTTGTTGTTACGTCCTCCCCACAAGGAGGATCATAGTGTCTGCGGATTTCACGGCCGCGTCCACACAATCTCCGCTCTCTCAATGAAAGGTGCATGGGGTGCATGAAAAATTGCACTCTGCACAGCGCACCGCAGGTACTCCCATTCACCGCTCAATGCCCACACACGCAAACATACAGACGCACACATAAATATACGCACACACAACAAGACACACACGCCAACACTCTTCTCCGCTCTTCCATTGTTGCGCCCGTCCATCCTTACTTTTTTTTACCACGTGAATAATATGACTATTGGAATGGGCTATTTTTTTACCATTCGCAAAAGAAGAAGAAGAAGAAGAAGATTCATCTCTGCAAAAATCGTACCGCAAACCCTTTGTGTGTGTGTGTGTGTGCAAAAGTTTGACCGACTCCTCATTGATGGCTTGGACTGACCAGAGGGAAGATGTTGATGATGATGATGATGATGATGATGAGACGGACGATCATTGATGGTAATCTCTTCTAAGTTACCGCCAACAATTCCCTGGGTAAGCAGGGGTAAGGAGCATTCAAGACACACTGACTGACTGACAGACTGACTCAACGGCCTTCTTTTTCCACAACAGATTACAATTTATAATGGTAAATCATGTTTCTTTTCTTTCGTCATTCACTTCCATTCATCATCATCATCATCTTCTTCTTCGTCGTCGTCATCATCATTAGACTCTGAGAGCGAGCATGTCAGGAGCATTATGTTGTATATATATATATATATATATATATATATATATATATATATATATATATATATATATATATATTGCGCGCGGATCCCGTTACGTCCATTTTTCCAACTCTCTCAGTCAGACCGACCATCCTGGCCTAATTTACTCATTTTCAGCGCATGGCTACCACCACCCTTACCATCCCGGCGAGTTCAAATCTATAGTGAAAAATTTTCAAAGTTGTTCCATCCATTGAAAATTTAAATTTGACGGACAGACGAGGGCAGCCACCAACATTGCCCTACGTCGAATCAGAATCAATTAACCTAAAAATGGACATTATTTCACCCCCCCCCCCCCCCGCATCCACTTCCCCTGAATGGCAGCTCTGCCAATGATGTCCAACAAATCTACATAAAAATATAAGTTGCGGTCAGAATGAAATTATAACCGCTCCATTGCCCCATGGTAGGGAATGGAAATGACCATCACTTTACGTAGTAATGATGAGGGGAGCCGAAGGGACACTGGGGTCCCTCCTGCCACATTTTACCGCACATATCTGAAGTAGAAACCACGGGCCTGTCGATACACTCCAATATATCTCGTCTCGCTCTCGGTCTAATTAGGAAAAAAAAATACACGCTCTTCCGCCCGCGATCTGTGCCAGGTGGAAAGTAAAAGAAGTTGTAAATTATGAGCATTAGGTCCGCTGCTGAGGCTTTGGGATTGTCACCACCCCGCCGGTTGCCCACAGAGCACGCGCAAGTGCTCCAGCTGGGTCTAATTACAGATAAGGGATTATAACAAGGATGAATGGGCTGCTTGATCCAGTTTCAGCATTATTGACGGCAAGTCGCGGCAAGATACGTTATTATTACTATGGATTAGGGATAGCAATAGTATAGGCCCGGCATGAATCTCATCGCTACATGGAATTATCAGTGTATATACGCTTTCGAAGGTCGTGGCAGTAGGGCGGGAGGATTTGAAATTTGAAGTGAAAACTACTTTCCTCTCCTCCCTCCTTCCTCCTCCTCCCCACAGCCCACTCCAAAAAAAAAACAATTCGCACGGTCAAACATTGGTATTGGACCTGTAGGAATGGGATGAAATGTGAAATCATTAATAATGGGGGATGCGGAGCCGATAGCCAATGCAATGGCCATTAGGGGAATTTTAATTACAATTTTCACACACACACACACACACACACACAAAGTCACTCTCTCAATCCTCATCTCATACTCTATGTGAATATATGAATGAGTGCATAAAATAGTCTGAAAAGTTAATCTTTCTACACATATATATAACAACATATGCAGAGAGTTGATTAGCATGAGGTGAATGGGAGGATCCACTGGTGGTAGTCACTCAACTTCTTCCCATAGAGCAGAGCAGAGAGCGAGAGAAACAAGCCGTCGGAACGCTATCATTACTATTAATCAAGTAACCTGCCTAAATGACCATCTTAAACTTTCTGCACTCCGTCCCGTCCACTCCGCAGCGTCGTTACAATTAATAAGGAATTTGCTCCCAACCTGTTCCCCATCCCAACTACTCACTCGCCGTTCATCCACCGGACCGTCACATAGCTGAAAAGGCTCCTACGATATACACACACGTTTAAACTAGAACAGTTTCACATTCAATCAACTCACTCACTCAGCCTCCACACAGACACACACATACACACACACACACAAACACACACATACACACACACACACAAACACACACATACACACACACACACACACACACACACACACACACACACACACACACAACACACACACACACACACACACACACACACACACACACACACACACACACACACACACACACACACACATGCATACAATAATATGGGAGCAGACAGGAGGCAGACATGCGAAGCTAACTGTGAGTATATCTACGGGACATCTCTCATACACACACACACACACACACACACACACACACACACAACAGACATGATACACGTAATCCTCTCGGAAGACCCTGCTGGTCCACTTTCAAGCCAGAAATAGCTATAAGATCCCACATCGCCCTGCCAAAACTCCAAGTATAGTCAACAGACTCGCAAATTACGGCGTGTGAGTAATAAATTTAGCGGAGAAAAAAACAAGTCAATAAATCACACCATGTAAATAGCCGCCACTACTGCCTATACATTTCAAATCGGACCCTTCAGAATCACAAAGTACAACAGCAACAACAGCAGCACCAGCACCAGCAGCAACAACAACAACAACAAACACTGCATAAGATTATTCCAACGGGACGGTGGCAAGGAAGAAACTATCTGAACATTTTTCACCCACTCAATTAGTTCAACGGAACATGAAAGGAACCTCATCATCATCATCGTCATCATCCCGACGGAAAGGGGGGCGCAGATGTATGCAAATCAATTCTCGGAGAGGACCGACCAAGGTAATAACGGCCTCGACTACTGTTTCCTATGTGAGCAGTCAAAAGATGCATTACTGCTGAGTCTCATCATCATAATTCCTCATGCAAACAAGTCAAGTTTACAACTTCGGCCCGGTATTTCCGACCAAGATGAAGAAGAAGACAACGACGACGACGACGACGACACAGTAATACAGGCATGTTTATCCTACATGGAAGGTCAGCCCAATGCTTGTACAGTATACTCCACAACAGTGAAAAAGTTCAATCTGTTTCGCACCAATTAACTTGTCACTATTGTTGAGGCAACAAGTACAGGGATCGCAAAGCACTGGTTCCATCCCTTGACAGAGCTGGTGAGAAATACTACAACTACAACTAACTACTACAGGTGAGAACATTGAGCTGTGGGGGGACTGGATTCAGTGCGGTCGTCGTCGTCGTCGTCATCATCAATGGTCGGGCACGCCGGCGGAATGAGTAAATAGGTGCTAAAAGACCAATTATTATGCAATGACCCGAGGGTCTGTCTCACAGTGAGTGGCATACGGTAAACTAACCACTACTGCAGTCGTCTCCTCACACACCGACCCGTCACTGACTCCTGCTGAGCGACGAGTCATGATCTCCCACCCTCACCCTCCGAATCTATCACTGCCCGTACATATCATTGACCTTATATCTAAACTGCGGGAATGGCCCCTCACAATTTACTTCTCCGCGCGCTCCATCCATTCGAAACAGTAGAAGCAGGAGCAGGAGCACCAGCAGCAACAGCAGGTTAACACTGATTAGATTTGTCCGCCTAAGGTCAGAGGATTTGGTGGAATTTTGATTAAATTGCTCGTATAATAGTAATGAGCGGACAGGATTCATGGGGTAAGTTTTGGACAAACTACACACACACACACACACACACACACTGTAGACTCACTCTTCTTGCTAGTCTTCGTTGGGACTTGCAATTGTTGATGTTGTTGCTGGTGGTATTGGTGAGTGGTGGTGCTGGTGCTGGTGGTAGTACATGTTTGAGGAAAATCGTGAAATTCGTGACCTGCCATCCGCCGCCTTCATTACCCATGTCCAGTTGATCAGTGTTAAATCGGTAGAGAGCGAGGAGCGGACAAAATAGTGATGAGTTTCCATCATTCATCCTCATTTTCCTCCCCCCACCAGCATCCCCGCACGGGTTATATACATACACAGAGATATATTTCAGTACTGGTTAGTCCACTTAGGGACCTGACCACATAATTCCACACATTATAACACTTGCAAATCCTATCTCACGCCAAATTCCCTCATCAACCCCGCACTGCTCCGACTCCCCCTTGCCTCTCTCTCTCTCTCCACACACACACACACACGCCAACAAATCTAATTCCTCCGTCACGAGCTCATGAATCAATCGCTATATACACATGGACGTCCATGCACACGCACGCAAACACGCACACAGACAGACACACATATTTAATACAGTATTAATGCAGCGTATGCCACATCCGTATAAATATATATATGCGTATATAATAACATGCCACAGTTACATTTCCTTGCAGAAAGCTGCTGCTGCTCCTCGTTTCAGTCCCTGTTACTTACATATGTATATATATACAAAGGACTGTCACAATGGCCTAGAAATTCCAATGACCAATCACTACCATTACTACGAGCTAATTCCCTGTACAGATAGACTTCCGTTAAGTGTGGATACACTATGTCCACAAGTTTCCCTCTGAGAGAGTCAGGGCGCGCATATATGATAATTTAGACCAAGGGGTCCACGATAGTACGTGTTCCAAGGTTCCCTCCTCCTTAAGATCCTCCTCACGTCCGTCTCCTGTGCACATATATTCCTCTACACAAGTACAACTACAACACAATACTACTATGCTCTACAACACGGACAAGGTGGTCCCGGTTCAAGGTGCGGAGCAGGGAGAGACAATGCAAATAAAATAACAAGCCAATCATTAATACCTTGACAGGATTGGAATGTTCAACATTTTCTCATTTGCCCATTCAAACAATAACACGGCACGGCACGCGGGGTCTGGTTGACCATCATGTGCGGACTCGTGAGTGTGAAAGTAGGAAGAGACGGAGATGCTGGTACAATATAGCATTCAGGGGGCACTCAAAAGAGCCAGAGAGAGAGATAGGCATTTCTTTTTCACATTCCACACAAACCTCCAGCTTGAATTTCCACTTTACATTATCATTATTATTTCTGTACACACGCGGGTGCACCGTCCACCGCGTTGACACATTAGATTGTACATGGATGGACGACGGGCGGACGTACAAGGAAGTAATAGTGGTGGTGAGCCTGTCTTTTATATCCAATCTAAATAGCCCTTGGCACACGTGCCCAGCCTTTGCCGCCACAGCCGCCGCCGCTCCTCTTACATCAGTCGTATTTTACATTGCACACGAGACGGACGGGCTCCTAGGAAAATGGCCAAAAAGTATTATTTACAATCGATTGTTATACAGGACAAAGTAAGTCACAACTTGTTGTGTTACCAAAGGTAAGGAATCGCCCACTTGACATGATCCCTCTCCATGGCACACATTATCAACATCAATAGTGCAGACGCAGAGCGGTGGAATATGTGCAACATCACTAATATTTATACATTGGCAATGCAATATATGCTACAAAGTTACATTATTTACATGATTTTTTTGGGGTTTACAACAGGATTTCACCAACAACTCACTCACTCGCTCACTCACAGTCAGTTGTCATGACTCGCACAGCACAGCACCAGTTCATCACAAACTTTCCTCAGGGCTTACATAACATTGGGAATCATCATCACAAACACAGACACACACACACACACACACACATGCAAGAATAACAATAATAACAACAATACAAAGTGCTGAGCACGGACTAAATAAACATGCGATTGTGGCAATGTATGACAACTATATAACAAACAGATATTTACAGTACGATCCCACATGGAAATATTATTCTGATTCGCACATAAACTAAGCATACACAGACAGAGGGAAATACAAACAAGGGATACACTATTGCGTACAGAACCGTTATATGGCACTTCTCATAGGAAAATGACCATAGAGTTGCATCTTCCGATTACTCGTCTCTCCTGTTCCTCCAACAGACTCTACTCATCCATCCACGCACGCACACGCCCCACAGTGATTAGTAGAGTGAGGCCAACCGGATTATGGCTAGTTAGTTCTCACGAGTCCAAAAGACTCTACCACGTCGAGTCAGGAGGTAAGATTCCCCACAACCCAATGACCCGCACCCGCACAGCAGCATAACAACTCCTTTTCTACAAAATCTGTAAAAGAGTGCAAAGAAAAAACTAAATATTATTAGGAGCCACAGGTTTACAAGCAAACGCACTAAAAAAATCAAAGTAATATTATTCGTACTTTTACAAGCCACTGTGTAAAAAATCAACATTATTAGGATTCGCATCGCAATCTTCCAAGCCAACGCATAAAAACAAACATTATTAGGATTCGCACTCTTCCAAGCCAACGCATAAAAACAAACAATATTGGGATCCACACACTCTTGCAAGCCAACGCATAAAAAATAAACAATATTGGGATCCACACTATTACAGGCCAACGTCGAACAAAAAAAAATTAACCAATATTAGGAGCCACACTCTTACAAGCCAACGTCGAACAAAAAAAAATTAACCAATATTAGGACCCACACTTTTACAAAAGCCATCGTACGTACGTAAAATCTATCACCCAAACGTTGGGACCTTATAATCACAGTGTGAGTAATTTGACGTGGAAAATTCAAATGAAAGTGCAATATCTTCCCTGTGGATCTCAGGCGGAGGGGGGAAACCAATACATATATATTCCCTGCTCACAACAAACTAACGAGCTACAACGAAAGCCCATTATTCAACTTCCTCTTATCAATCTCAATTTCAACGGGAAATTACAGCCGCCAGGCATCATCCGAACAGAACCAAAGAACCTCATCATATAATGCCTCTCACACAGCCATCCAGTAATCCGATCAAAACGCACACACTCCTTTCAGCACAAACACCAAGTGGCTGGCTCTCGTCCACGTGCATATATATATATATGTATATATATACATGGATCGGTACGTCCGGCAGGTCGGATTAGCAGGTGGAAAATTATGTACTGTTTGACTAGAAAGTCAAAACTGTGTGTGTCGCGTGCGTGCATGCGTCGCTGTCTTCACCCTTTCCGCCACATAGTATTTGCCCCCAAGGAATAATACAGCGTGTGTACGTACAACCTCAGAGTTTCACTTATGTCAACACAGTTCGCTCCAAGTCACTTCAAATAATTGAACAGATCAGTGACTGTGTGAGGCATGGCATGTACATATACTGTTTAGCATTATTGGATAGTTCAGCTGGGCAGTCAGTAGGGATAGAACACACTGTACTTTGAACGATTGGATTCAATCAGCACACTCGCTCGTCCTGAGCACATGCGGACGAGAGGAGCTTAGGAGCTGTAAGCAATAAAGTGGTTACAAGGCCCGCATCCCTCATTTACATTAGTACATGAACAAAGTACGCCTGATAAGTGGATATTTAAGAAGCGGAAAGTTGTCGTGTCGAATGATGTCAGTGTGGCGATGCGATGCGATGACGATGATGACGTCGAGAGGGACGAAAAGATTTGATGATGATGATGATGATGATGATGATGATGTGGTCACATTATTATTACAGAAGTTGTAGCGGGACCAAGCCCATAAATTTACCCTTTAAATTGATCCTTAAACGAACGTAATTAATCCGCACCCGCCTGCATACATTTCAACTCTATCAAATCCACACATTCAACCGGACACACTCATGCTCATACAGACGCACACATAATGCAACCACCATCACCACCACCACCACCACACGATCTGACTAACTTACTGTGTGTGTCTGTGTGTGGACTTTCACTTGAACAGGCACAAGGCTCCGCGGCTAGCAGATGAGGAACGACACTTGTGTGTATACACCAACTTGCGGAATGTACGCAATTAAGTTACACCTTGCTCTCTCAGGTGTGAGCTCTCACATTTTCATAAGCTATGCTATTACACTAATTGAGCTTTACCCAGCTAGAGCTATATCTTTTGACCGAGTGAGGTATGGAATGTGGCCAGGGGATTGTATATAGCTACACACAGTCTCATAACTTTATCCCAAATCATCGTCATCATCATCCCAATAATGTCCACCCCATTCATCCCTTCCAAAATAAAATTTAAGACAGAATGATGTGCGCGCCCGCGCTTTTCCGCAATCGAGGAAGCTGCACCCACCCTCTCTTACTAACCACAGACATTTGAGCGGTGCTGGAAGGGAGCTCGCAGTACTACATGTCTTTGAAGGTGGAAAAATTACAATAATTTACAGCATTAAGGAACAATAAATCTTTACCCAAGAGGTGGAGAGCAGACAGTGCTAAAAATTGTAAAGTAACTCCACGGCGAGGCGGATCTTTAGCACTTAAAAATAATCCCCTGCTGCTCTCCGCGCGCAACCCGTCACCACAAATCATGGGCCCAACACACTCTCTCCCCCACCCTCTTCAAAAATCAACCTACAGAAGAAGCCAGACAATGCGAGGGAACAGATTGTGGCCCATGGGCTAACTACAGGCTGCTGTAGACATTTTAGTATTATTGCAAACAACCCATACCCCCACCGAGAATCACTCACAATATTTAGGCAAGAGCTATTTAACAGGCTCAGGCGGCAAAAATTCGTCTTATAGAGTAATTCCCAGTGATTTCCCAACATATAATTCAGAATGAAGAAATTTGTGTGGAAAATAATATATATACAAACTATATAGAAAATTCCAATCCTCAGATCTTTATCAAACATTAGCGGCTCATCTGGCCGGACATGATTAGGACCTGTGATGAGTGGGACAGGACTGTGGCGGATAGAACAAGTGAAACTAACCAGTTACAAGTTTCTGGTGTGTCTGAGTGTATGTATGTGTGTGTGTGTGTGTGTGTGTGTGTGTGTGTGTGTAGAAGGCGGAAACTGGAAAAAGTAAGTCAGACTTTTTAGTGTAACTCATATCCTCAAGCTAATATAGCATTCAACTCAGGCTACACAGTCATTTCGTTTTCACAATCATCATCAGCACCACTAACATCAACCAGCAGACATTACATACGGTCATAGTAAACGGCTCATTTAACTCAAACCCCCTCCGTACGTAGCCCGCTGTTGCTGTTGCTGTTACTGCTGCTGCTGCTGCTGCTCAGCCCCGCAACTTCCAACTCCTTCCTGTCAAGTGAGAATCAAAAGACCATAAAATATATATGCTCTTCCTTCCTGCAGAGTGTGACGACGACACACAAGTGTGGCCACCACTTGCCATCCACTACAACATCCACCCAAAGTGATCCACACGAAACTGTCATTCCTCACTGTCCGTCCAGGACTGCTTCACATCAAGTCAGAACCGCTGTCAATGGTGTCTTCATGTCGTACAAACGCCTCGCACTTTTCATTCTCCTCTTCATACAGGAGGTATGCTGCCCAGGCATGAGGTCTCATAGTCCGCTCATTGACCTTTAATTGACGTCGTAAAAATTCAAAAATAAATAATAATTGCTCCATTGCTCGCGCAAGTAGAGAGTAGCTGTTGTAGTCCAGCTCATGCTGTGTGTGCTTTTACCACACGGGGTGAGTCATCCCTTGAGAAAAGAGGCCCTGGGTGCCGCCGTATATTTTATCCTTCCTATGCCACAACACCAACAACAACAACAACAACAACATAGACAAAAGGGGGAAAATTCCGGTCAAAAATCCGCATATCTTCCTATGGTCCACTTTCTAAATCATTTCCACTTTCCTTACGACATTCCTCACAGGTGAATTTTTGACCACTTTGCCTTCATTTGGCATTCATCCTACCCACTACTGACTGACTGAGAGAGCGTCCCACCCAAAAGCTGTACGGCTTCCGCTCCTCTTCCCATGTTACCACTCGCTCCTGTCAAAGTGCGATGGGATAGGAAAGTGCGGAAAAAACAACACCTGCGTAGCCTATTAATCATTAATATTATACATTACAGTACATCCAACATTACTACAAGACAGTGAATGATCTTCAATCCCAAAACTGTCCGGTAGCATTTTCTTTTTCAATGGGATTCCTCTCTCTCTCTCTCTCTCTCTCTCTTCATCTTGCTCTTCCCTCTCCGCTGCTGGTAAAAGGCTTAACCTTCAAGGTGTGGGAAAAGAACTTTCATAACAATCCACCACCGCGACTCGTCGTCACCTCCTAATAAAAATTAAATGCAAAAGGTTAAACGCACTACAGGTGTCAGGTGGTGGGAGCGATCAATCTGCGAGAGCATGATCGGCCGTCAAAGTGACAGTATAATTCATTGAGGGGCAGCCGAAGGAAACCACCGCAGCAGCACAACGGCGCGACCGCCTCACGCAACCCACATGAAAACTTACCGTGTCACATTTTAGAAGATCATTGCATAGTAGTAGCCGTAGTAATAGTAGTAGTAGTAGTAGTAGCAGTAGTAATAGTCACTTGACACCGCTGTGCGTAATGATTCCAAGAATTTCACACTTGGTAATAATGGCCACCACACACACACACACACACAATTTCCACGACTCGCTCACTCTCGAGCAATTAACTACTATTAGCCCGTCAATTTCAATTATTGAAAACCTCTATCGTGAAAAAAATAATAACAATCTGTGAAGTGTAATTAACATTCTAAATCCTTCTGCATCTGGACATGATGATAACGATTAGCGAAGCCCACATCAACCAAGTTCTTGTTCCCCAAGTCAAGTGGTGCTGTGTAGTAAGTTAAGCTCCAAGTGTATATATATATATATTTTTTTTTTCTCATCCAACTTTCACATCCATCAAAACACAAAACGACATTCATAAATCCATCATATTTATCATGCACGCCTGAGTGAGAAATTCTTCTCGAGGTAAAAAAAAATCTGATTATTATTACCTTGAGCTCCAAATATCTGTATTCGTCAGACTGACATGAATAGACTCGGTAAGGTCATCCGTCTTCAGCTATGATCACTCCCTCGGTACCATCCCGGACGATCCAATCATAAGACTTCTTAAAACTTTTTTAGTACTCACTCCTGCAAAACGAAAAGAGAGACCCAATTTAGATTAGCATCAATTAAATCCAGACCAATAATAATTACAGTTTCATTCGTCCACACACACACAGTCAATATGGGAGCACCTCCCCCCACATTCTTTTCCCGTTAAAGAAACTCAATCCACACATATCATTCCCTGCCATCACGGACACAACAACAACAACAACAACAACAGCAACAACTTTTAAGTGCCTCCGAGGTGTGGACCCCAATCCCACTATACTCTTCACATCGCGTACGCGGCACCTCCTAAAATTCGCCACATTAGGACATGAGACAGGGCAATGCCATCATCCTATAGTCACTTGAGTGCAATCTTCAATTCGCATTGTTTCCAGTCATCATCATCATCATCATCACCATCCTCATTCCCATCCACATCATCAGACTGTGAGCCGCATAAACCAACACACACACACACACACACACACACACGCGCGAACACGCTCCGCTCCTTCACCTACAAACCTCACTGAAAATCAATCACATTCCAGAACGTCTTTCGAAGTCGTCATCGTTGTCGTCATCCCATGTCCCACATACTCATCTCATGAACCAACCAACCCCTATACTCCCGTTACATTGGGGACAGATGAGAGGGATGTGAGGGAAGTAGTAGTAATAAAGGTGACGATAAACCCGTGGCCGGGATATTGAGCAGGGGTATTATAGAGTAGTAATAAAAATGAATCCCAATTGACACACTGTCCTGCCCCTTCACCAATGGAATCCCATAGCATATATTATTATTATCATTATTATTATTCGGCATCA
>VYYI01003249.1:0-12650 GCA_021029175.1 Bilobella aurantiaca
CCCCCAATGACCCCCAAAATGACCCCTTGACCTCAAAATGACCTTTCGAGGTCAAACTCTAGTTTTGCATGAAACGAAAAGTTATGATGTTCCCGATTATCGTAGATCCCGATACCCTCCACTCGGAAATGACTCCTCGACCTCAAAATGAAGTTTCAAAGTCAACGACTAGTTTTGCAAGGAACATATAGTTATAAATATGATATTCCTGAAGATTGTAGGGGCCCCTTTTACTTGAAAACGACCCGACTCTTTGCGACATTTGAGCCGAAAATCTTAACCGAGAAAATATTCTGCCAAGCGAATCCAAAATTCATGTTGCGGCAAGACTTAAATTGGTTAAAATTGAAAACCTGCTATTAAGATAAAGGCGGATGCATGTGTAAATGGGGTGGAGTATTGGAGATTGAAGTTGTGAAACAGGAGAGACCCGTGCCCATTTAGCTTAGGCGCGAGATTCCTGGGAAATCCGAAGTAAGACCCGTAGGTTAAGACGTAGCTGTATTTTTTTTTTAAATTTACATTTACATTTTAAAACTTTTTCATTAGGTTTAATAAAAACGTATACGCCAAATGGTATTTTGCCCTTGTATTTTGTGTTTTGTAATTACCTATTTGTGCTCTGTGATTACTATTTATATCTTGTACTCGTATTTTGTAATTTTGTTTTACAATTGTATACCGCAATTGCATTTTTACAACTGCATTTTTCACTTACCTATTTGTGTCTTGTAATTGTTCTTGGCGGTTGTGTTTTCAAATAACGTAACAGTGCTTTGTGCTGTAATTGCATTTTGCAATCCTGTGTATTTGCAGCAAGTACATTCTGTCATAATATTTTGCATTTGGATTTTATATATTTCTCGAGTCTATGTTCATAAGATAAGAGATTCAAATTCAAACGAATAGGATTATATGAAAATCTCAAAAAGTGAGAAAGTGGGACGACATAAATCTTAAAAAATTACATAATAAATCCCTAAGGTTTTGAAATTTTCAAAATTCTAAAGTTTTCTTTGAAATATTGAGCGTTGGCGGCTCTCACTATTTAAAAAAAATTCATTAAATGATATTAAGAGACTTGCAGCATATCAATTTTTAGCTCGTGATCACGACTGAAATAGTCTTTGTTGCCATTCGTTAACTCTCATTGTCTTACATTTACTATTAAATCGGGTCTAAGTTTTACATATACTTCGCCTTTTGCTGTTGTCCTTTACCTTTCAGGAACCTTGGTAAAAATGGGTAAATTGTATTGTCTAGTATACACTTTGCAGGAATAACTAAATTTCGGAAATGTTTAAAAAGTATCAGAACATAGGCAACCACGGTTTTGTTGAAAAGCACTTCCCAAATAGTTGACGTTGATTTTTTTTAAATTGCTTTGTCAGAACGTCAAAAAAGGCTGACGCAGTTTTGCAAAGTTTATAGCTCCACAGCTCCAAATTTTTTAAATTCCAAGGCCAAAATTGTTTCCTTAGTTTTCACATGCGCATTTTCAGTTGCCAAGCTCTAGAATGTTTCCTTAAATAATGCTTTATTATTGTCAAATATAATTACGTGAGAACTAAGGAACACACAGCAAGCAAACAATTAATTTTTTTCCTTTTCTAGCATGGCTTATTTTACTCATTTACTAGGACATGAAATGAAAAGACCAGAGGCATCGACTTCCATTTTGTTTTGCTTAAAAAAACCTCTTGCATCGCTCGCTAGTTGCCACAATTTTTTATTTGTGTCAAGTAATTGAATCCGGAATGTTGAGCAACCGGTAGCAATCCTTTTTTCGAGTCATGCAACAAGCACAAGAGTGGACTGCGGAAACGATTTTAAGCAAATTTCTCTCCAAGTGGTGTCTTGACATCCTAAACAAAATAAGCGCAAGATCAAGAACCTCCAATTAATGCTATTGGAATTCTTCTAAAAACGGTGATATCATGCATGACACAATGATTTTTCTTGAAGTGTTAAAAGCTTAAATTAATCTTGGAATTAATATAATAGTTAATTGCACTTAAGCGCAAGATACTCGGGAAGTTAAAGAATGGCATAAAGTAAAAACTTGCATTCAATTAAAAGTAAACTGAATTTAATAATTAAATAAATTAATTAAACAATATTATAATAATAGTATAGAATTCAATAATTAACCTCAAAAAATTTCTCACTAAAATAGAAAACTCGCTGAGTTACAATATCGTGAAACACCGATCAGCATCCGTCAACTATAATTGTTACACTATAACTATAATTTTCAAATTTAACTATAAGTTAACTATAATTGATAATTATTAACTTGTATCAGGCTTCAATTTCTTATTTATTTCTCTTTTTGTTTTTGTTCTTCACACTTGAGAAGCTTTAGTGAAGAAATAGTTATGGATTACTTAGTATTGTAGTTATTACGGATAGCTAAATTTTCCTGTCTATGTCTTATGTCTAATTTTACTATGCAGGAATGCCTAAATTTCCGAAACGTGTAAAAAGTTTGAAAACGTAGGCAATCACTGACGTGCATTTCTCAAATAGTTGACGCATTTTTTTCTCCGAATTTTCCCTTCAGGGCGTTACAAGAGGCTTGTGCAGTTTTGCAAAGTTTACAGATCCACAGTTCCATTTCTGCTAATTTCCAAGGCCAATCTTCTTCCTAATGTTAACATGCTCCTATAAAGTGGCCATGCTTTAGAATGTTACCCTAAATAAGGCTTCATTATTGTCAAACCTAATTACGTTAAAACTAAGATACACACAGCAAACAAGCGATTAATTTTTCTCGTTAACAAGCCAGTCTTTTGAAGGATATAAAAGATGACCATATATTTTCAAAACATCTACCTGTAGGTTGTAAGAACTAACATATTGTGACTAAGACATGCTCAAGAAAATTTCGAAAGCTCTAAAAATTTGAAACTTTGCCTTTTTAACAAAAAGGCAAAAGGAATAAATAACGAGAATTTTTAAATATAGTGAAAATTTTCAACGGCAAAAATTAAAAAAAATTTTTTTTTTAATTATAGCATTTCTTGTGATTTATGTGGTCCCCTTTTCCTGAGCTTTCAATAGCCGTGCATTTTCCTAAAAATCTGGGGACACGAATTTGTTCTAAGGAACCTCAAATGTTGCAAAACAAGGTCAAAAATATCTAAAACTTGTTCTGAAAACCTGAACTTACGTTTAAAAATTTCAAAATATTGGAAATAAGGACGGTTATTGAAAAAAAATTCTGGTAGGGGAGACCGCATATAAGTCGTAAGAATTGCCGTAAAAAATTCCATAAGAATTTCGGAAAGTAAAGTAATAATTTTTTCTCAAATTTTGGTCATTGAAAATTCCAATTATGTTTGAAATTCCTTTTTTTATATGTATTAAAAAGGCAAATTTTAAAATTCTTAGTTCTTGCGCATATCTGACCATCTCTTTGTAAGTATAACTACAAAAACTACATGAAATGCCATCAAACTAGGATTTCGGAAACGTTTTCTTACTTTACTTTGTCCTTTGTTTATGAACGTGCAATTCTGTCTTAGTTGGCTGCTAATAGGTTGTATACTACTGTTAAGTCTTCCGCAATTAAATTTCATAATAGCTGTCCACCTCAAGCAGCCTGATGCAGGGCATCCGTTTATGCATGGTTATAATGCCGAGGTTCCTACAGGTACCTCAAAATTGGTTTCTTGTGGGACCTGTTAGGACCATAAGGAACTAAGTGGCTTGCCGTAACCGCAGTTTTATTTTTATAACTATAAACAGTATAACAACAGGGGAACCACTGCCTGGGACAAACAAATTGGCATTATGGGAACATACGCCGTTAGGCAGTCACGTGTTTGATTAATTATTTGGTTAATAATGCAACCGAAATTCCTAATAGACTTTTAGTATTCCTATAAGACTTTGCTAGAGAAATTTTTTCTGAAAGTTAAGGTACTAAGGACAATTTAGAGCCTAATTCTCTTTTCAAACTTATACCTTGCATCCCAAATAGATTCTAAAACTTTGAAAGACACGAATTTCATTGTTCCATTAAATAGGTACACTGTATGTGTGGGTACATTTCTTTGGAAAACGGTGTAATGTAATACGGCGAGAACTAAGTAAGGGTAAGAAATAGGAGCGTTGAATATTAAGTCAAGGGTTACGTAGTTCTAGTAAAATTCTCTTATAAAAGGGAATTTTTTTCGGTTAGCAGCGCCAATAAAAAGCTTTCCTTGCATCTTAACCCTCAAAAATTTAATCACACTAAAACTACACTACAAAAATTTAGTTTACTATGGGTCTAACATCAATATTGTTTTTGGCAGTATTGTTTCTGCCATCACTACAAGCTTTGAAAGTCAAGTTTGACAATAAGGATGAAGCAGAATATGAGCTATTGTGATCGCCCGATTTGGAAACTTTACAAGCTGGACAAGGTTTTGTAAGATTTGGTAAGAAAAGTCAAGAGATTTGTTTTAATTACTATATGGTTGAATTTTAACACTAGTTAACTACTCCATAATTAATCGATTGTTAACAATCCCATGTAGTTTTGAAATTGTAAAAACTCTTACTTTTTGGTACATTTTTAATAATCTTGTTAGCATAATTTACAACCTAAGTTCGAGTTAAGTGGCTTTGCTGTTACTTTCTGAATGTCAGTGACCATGGTTTAGAATCAAATTTGAATTTATATTTAAATTAACTAGCTCTCAAAAATGTTATTATTGCTGTAAAAATTTAATTTATAAGACTTAATTTTATTGTAGCGCGGGTTATTTCGAGTCCATCGGGCTATGAATTTCAAAAAGATGATATAGTCGCCTTGAAATTTGTAAGCATTAGGTATTTTTTTTTAAATAAGTTTGAAAATAATTTTACCTTATAAAAAACACTGTCTACAATTTACCGTAGGTTTTCTTTTTGTAATTATTGCCTTTTGTACCAGTTCTGTGCTGACAAGGAGGCGGAAATCCGCCGCGAGCAGAGGGCTCATAATTTCATTCGTCAGAACGATCCCAATCGAAATATAAGTATGTTTATGTTTGTTTCTCAGTGCACAGTGCACTTTTGTGTGTATGAAGTAATACTTTACAAGTTTTTTTTAAATAGAGGGCGTTGTGAGGGCCGAAATATCTCTAGCACAGTCTTTGGATTTGAAGGACGTAGACAACAGATTGTTTGCTCCACCAAAGGGCAAGGACAAACAAGACAAATATTTTATTCTGATTATGGAACGCTTGGGCAAAGACTTGAGAGCAATGTATGAATATATTAACGGATATTCTCTGGAAGAACTAGATTCAATTTACGACGAACTCGTATGCTCCTTTATGGGTTAGGTTCGACTTTACGCCACGCGGTCGAATTTTTGTCCCGACTCAAAAATTTTGAAATTTTTATTTTAGATTTCTATGGGATCTTTAACGTGTCACAACGTTTGGAACAAAAAAGAAAATTTAACCCAATGGTACCATTTTTTGCTCTTAACGTTTTATAACCTCCAGAATTGTAAAAATATATGAAAATCTCGAAGGTTTTTTTTAAATTTATATGTTGGGTAGTTTGGAATTTTTTCAAAATTATTTGCTCCAAACGTTTTGAAACTTAGAGATTGATAAAAATCCGGAAGAAAAAAGTTTTTCAAAACATTTTTACTCAAGAATTTTTACTGCGTACTAGATTTAAGCCTTCTTTACCTACAAGAATTAATATGCTTCTAATTAATTATACACTATATTATAAAAGTTCTACTCTTCTAATCCTAAACTAATTAATTTAACCTTAATTTTTTAACAATGCAGTGTGTCATTTTGGGACAGTTGGAGAGCATTGGCTTTGTGCATGGAGATGTCCAACCGCTAAACATATTGTTTATGATAAGCAACGAGGTCAAAGATGGGATTAAGCTCGTCGACCTTGGCTTTGCTGTGTTTGAAGGCTCGAACACGCCCAAGGGCCTTGGAAACGACATTTATCGCCATCCAAGTCAAGAAATTTTATATAGTAAGTTTTAGCAAATTTATGATGTTACATGAAAGGATGGACACATTTACATTAAAAAAATACTACAATTTCCCATTTCATTATAGGTGTATAATATAGTATAGGTATAATACCTATACTATAGTATATATAAGTATATTATAGTACCTAGTACGAGGTACTACAACCAGTGGTGCAGACTACTAAGGAATACCACAATCCTAAAAACAATTTACTAATAGCCACTTATTATAACATGAGAAAAGCTTCATTCAAGGATAACAATTATAGCAGCACCTTGTGCACTCAAATGAGAAAGCTCCTTGAGTTGTTGAACCTGGTTTGGCTGTGCTTGCAAAACGACAAGGCTTAGAAACAAGTTTAGGAAATACATACCTGGAGAGAGCTAAGAACTCTACCACAATATTTCACTTTTATAGCCTCACGAGAGGCTCATATGCCGCAAAGTTCTACTTAACAAGTAAAATTCCAAAATAGGCTGTAACCAGAATTGTCCAACTGAGCCTATTAGCAACTCCCTCTTGAACAATGGAACATGGATTGACGTAGGCGCCTTCCAAAACATCTATTGCAAATTTCGCGGTTCTTCACTTTCTCTACCACACATCTTAGTGGAATGCGATGCAAATTGTCATCAACGGGAACGGCTTACACAAGGAATGCCAAGTACAGATTTCACATCAGCCATTGAACTTCTAATCGAATCCCTGACTAAAACGATTACTGATCATGAGACAAATAGGAAATACCACGTCTTCGTCCACCAAGTGGTTGGGAAACATCAATAGATGACCTTCTAATCAGAGAAAGTGGAAAGGATGAAAAAATAGCAATGCGGATTACTTTCTTTTACTAATTTTAAACTTAAGGTTTTAAACCTAACCTAATAAGATTTAGACTTAAGCTATTTGATAAGCTACAATTAATTATTTATTAATTATTAACTAAATGAGCATTTACATGTTGATATGGATGAGCCTTACATCAAATAAACTTGATTGATTGATTGATAGTAGCAGACTATCTACTTATCACGTGTCTGTGGACTGATCTCCCTGTCCCAAAGTATATCATACCGAATCGTTTTGGCAGTGACTTTTAGAGCTTCCAGAATCAAAACTGACGATAAGAATGACTTCGGCTTCGACATCGTATCATCTTATAGTGGGCGACGAGAGAGTGCGCCCACTTTCCCTCCATGTCGTAGTTGAATTGAGTAAGAAACAGAGCCAGCTTTTGTAGTGTCGTCGCTGACAACGATGGTATTTGGGACCTGGGTCCAGAAAGTGACAGCAATGGCTTGTTATCCGTGATTAGGTTAGGTTTAGTTTCTAAACTGAATTGTCGTCCACATAAATACAGTAAAAACTTCTTTACTCCTAAGACATTAGCAAGGCCTTCGATCTCAGTCTTCAAATATCACGCTTCCGCAGGAGAAAGCCCCTTCGAAGCATAGGCAATTCCTTTCTCTGCGTTACTTGGATAACGGTGAAACAGAACAATTCCTAGTCCTTTTGGTTATGCAACGAAACTAATATCGATCGGCAAGTTTGGCATGTAGTGACAAATCACGGGAGAAGTGGAAAGGGCTGTTTTAATCTCCTCGCATGCTGGTTCACACTTCTTTGGTCAATTAAAGTTGACCACTTTTCTTGTCAAATCCTACGTTGGTTAACAATTGTCAGCAAGATGATGGACAAATTTTCCGTAAAAATTGATTAACCGGAGGATGGACTTGATTTCCGTTACCGAATCGGGTCGCTGAATAGATAAGGGTGCCTTGAACATTGTAGGCGAAGTCTTGATTACATCAGCTGTTAGCACGAATCCAATGTATTCCAGGGAATTTTGTATGCAAACAGAATTGAACTTCGAAAGGAGGTAATTTGTATCTCGCATGCGCCGTACTGTTTTCCAGATCTGTCAAGTGCTCTTGTTCCGCGGTGCCACTGCAAATGTAGGAGGCTCCTTTGGCATCCGCTACCAAATTCCAGAGTATGAGAAAACCCATTGACCTTAAGTCGATTGATGTATTCACCGTCCAAACCATAGTCATCTGCTGCCATAGTGTGCACCGACTTTGAGTTTCTGTTGCGACCCACTATTTTCTATTTGGAATAATTTTTGTAATAGCTATACCAGGTGCGAGTCTAAAGGTCTAAACAACTTTTCTCCAAAAAAATTAAGTTTAAAGGTTAATGACTATGATAATTGACGTTGTGACTTTAAATTGAAAGTGCTAATTATCTTTACAATATAAGTTCAGTAGCGTAGCCAACTTCTCCAAATACTGATAGCTATAAATAACAACTTGGTGTTGTTTTGTTTCTAATATTGTTACAAGCTTTGGTTGCTTGATTGCTCCAAATTTTGCTTTTATTTCATTTCATGATTGTGAACGATTTTTGTCTCACCAAGTACTAAATATCTGTAAACTGGATAAATTGTAATTATATTTTAGTCTGGAACAGATAAACCATTAGACGGCACAAATCCCATCAATTACACTAGAGTTCTGTGTTTATATATCGACGCCTGACCTTTTTCCAAAGTCAGCATGGGGTTCATTGCTTTCAAAGAAGTAAATTCGCAGAATCATGAAAAAGGCGATTAAAAAATTTTAGGTATCACCAAATTTCTATTTCAGTTTATTATAAATAGTATATTGAAAGAAAAGTTTCTCAAAAGAAATTGAAACAATACATGAAGTGATTTTAAACTCTAGTATTCAAGTTTTCAAGACGATAACGCTCCTTATTCGATGCAATACACAATTGAACCAGATTGGTCCCGTTGAAAAAATCAACTGCAACAATATTCAAACGCAAAAACCACTTATCTTGCTGAAGCCAATTCGTCAACACTAAATTAACTTCTTCTGCCATTTCGCGAACCCCTCTTTGAAAGAAGTCTCCAGCAGCACGAGCGTAGCCTGATGTTAATTCGGCCATCAAAATCCAAGGCTCCTTCGTCTCTACCTGTTTGTCAATAGCGGAATCCATGAATTGTTTCAGTTCAGCAACATCGTAAAGATTTCCAAACTCCTATTAAGTAAACAAAAATATAATTGAAGCATAGGTATTGGATAAAAATGAATACTATTACTCGTGTCAAAGGAGGCCATAGCAAATCATGTCCTTCGCTAGTTTGTTTGTCATCATACGTGACTATGACCCTCTTCTTAGCGTTCCAAATCTCATTGGGAGTCACATTTGGAAAATGTGAAGAAGGAAGCATAAGTTCGCCCAACTCTTGTTCAATGTAGTTGGCCAGTCTTGCATGGAAGGATTCAGACTGTTCATTAGGGTCAAAATGAAAATTTAGCATCACAATTTCTTCCTTATTTGCCAAAAACTGCTTCAATTGAGTAAATAGAACTGCCAACGGCCTATATCGGATTCCCTTGTGGTGCACCACAAACACCCCATTCGGCAAAATTGCACTTCCTGCTGTCGTGCGTACGTCAAAAACACGAATTCCGTACATGAGCTGGTCGTAATAAGATTCTTCTTGACTAAAAGATAGCAAAATTATATTCCAGAAGAATTATGTTTAAGAATAATAATAATCTAATAAGCTTACCAAGTACTGAACCACTCAACAAACGGCAATTGCACTGGGGCTTCATACTCACTGTACGATCCAGTGTTGTGCGTAGCGGGAAGCATCAAAGAGTGAAGAGGCCTGCCTCCAATTTCTTTTTTGATGTTCTCCATCCATCTCGGCTGTTTTTGAAATTGGTTTTGGTAAAGGATTTGGCTTCCACGCTTCCACGCCACCCAATACTTGTTATTATCGTCTGGATTTCGGCTCAGCCTTTGGCTTGTAGTAAACGAACCCCTTAGCGTCAGCAGTGGTAGTTCTAAAAGGGAGATACTTGCTTCCACCGATGGGTTACCGCTGAATAAAGAGATTGCATCTCCTTCCATCAAAGTATCAATGTTCCAATTTATCCGTACCAGTCTATCAATCTTACGCACTGGCACAGTGCAGAGAGTAATAAAAGCAGAAATGTCATCTTTCGAGCCTGAGAGAAATGAAAAATTTAGAGCTATATCAGGGTATCAATTTGAAAGAAACTCACGATAGAGCAAAGAAGTTGCAGGGTTTTTGCGATAAAACAACAGCAATGCTTCCGCGCTTTGCACTTCCGACTCATGACTTTGCATGACGCTAGCAAAATCAAAATGGAACCGTAAAACCATAATTATCAACTAAAAATTCAGCGAAAATTTAAATAGCATACAGCTAGGTAAAACTTACTATTCATCGTCAAACTTCCACCAACTACTTGCACCATCTTTTGTGTACGCAAAGTGGTGCCCAGATTCAACTGTGCCAATGTGTGCTGAAACTGCAAACAAATCGTAGACAGCGGGCCCATTCTGTAGGTTTCCCCCTAGATACAAACCCTTCATGGGAAACTCCACCGCTGTAATAGAAAATAAAGAATTATTAGAGGCTAATTTGGATAAACTTTGATTAAGTACATCATATGAATGTCATACGTCGTCGATTCTTTTTTCCTCCTGTGAACCGCTTCAAATTCACTATCAAAATATCTGGAAACTTTGTCACAAAGTACTTGGTTGTCTTTAATTTGCCACAAGAAACACAAGTTGTAGCCATTTCTCCCAGATTTCCTTGCGCAATCATGTCCTGAACGCTATAATTAGATTTTACACATGCTTAGCTAATCTAATTGCAAGAAGTTACACCCCAAGTAAACCAAACTGAAAATATACCTGGGTTTTGTAGACAACAATGGATGAATAGAAATCGGGATACTCATGAAATCCGTGCGTTGGTTTATTTCTCGGCAATCACAATCCGCGCGTTTTTCCAATGCGCCCATGAACAACTTTTCAATTTCAGAATCTCCACACATCTGATTTAGACTTTCCAGTAACGGTTGGAGTACCTCCTAAAATTATGAAATTAGAAGTCAATTTTGATTGAGATAAATCATTATGTCGTGTACCACTGGGTCATGCTGGCCGCTTGGAACAAACACAGGAAACACCAATGACAAAGAATCGAGAAGTTTCTCCATTTCCAAATCCACGGAAACATCAGTTTCAGTTTCCAGCTTTTGCATCAATTTTGAAAAGTCGTCCATCAAGGTGCTATTAGTTGTTGAGGCATTTTGTTTCAAAATAAACTTCATAAACTTGTCAGAGCTTCGAAGGCACTGGATGATGGCATTGACGCTACAGTTGCCTCTCATACTCGGAAGACCACGATGACGACCATGAATTTCAGTAGGATTTTCAGCTAATTCATCGGAGTCCATGGGGATTTCTGGAGCCTCCACTGCTTCCATTGCTAAAAGTCTTCTTTACCTACTAACAAACGAAAGTATTCAAAATAATGACGCATATGAGTACAAAAACTATATGGGTTGGATTTAATTGAAGTATTACACTTTGTTAGGTTTACTTTTGTTGTAAAAGTAGCAAATACTGTTGCGCCAGGCTACGCTAACATTTACTGCCTTAAGCAGAATGCCTAGAGGTATTATGTAGGATTCTATTTTGGCACAAACTGTACCCCTTCGTTTAAATCCAACCTTTCTAAGGTACTTAGAATATTGAGACATTTTACCTTTGTAACTGGGACACCGAATAAAGTTTAGAGTATGTTTGATACAGGAAGCCAAATTGACAACTGCAAATGAATATCAAAACAAGGTTCACTTAAAAATGATAGATACTGATTGACTGATATTGTTTCTATACTAACATAACTCCCCAAATTTATTAAGTAACATAGATTCATTCCTACATAACCCATAATGTGATAGATATATTGTCATACTTATACATTTAATACTTTTAACTGCTGCATAATTCTTAAACCAACATTTTCCAAGTTGCATTAATTAAAATACTACAAGACTGTTACACATTTTTGACATACATACATATTAACTAATACATATTTCTCCTATATTTTCTAAAATATCTTTAAAAAACCTAACTTATTATATCATGTCTTCAACAATACATTACTTAAGCGACTACATAAGCCAAGGCAACTGACAAACAATAAATAGTACTTAATGTATTGAAATGAATATATAGTTTGAATACATTCGTAAAGTATTATTAACATCATTCAAGTTTAAAAGTGAGCATAGAATCAGAAAATAAAAGAAATTCCAAAAATTCAGTGAACATTTAGTTCGATTGCCTCTGGCAAGCAATATTTTTCAGTATTAGGTTAAGTAATTTATCATCCAAAAGTTCCGGACTTTAAACTTTAACAAGAAATTGTTAGTTGGATTTAATGGTTGGGAATCATTTATTTAATTTAAAAAATGTCAGCTAAAAATTTTGCTCAATTTGATTAACTATTTTGTGGCTTTTCAATTCTAGTATAGTTTAGAAAAGTTGTATTTTAAAAGTAGAAAAAAGTTAAGTTTACACGGCTCCCAATACCCCATTCTACTATTGTCTGGGTCTTACTTTCGCAACATTTTCCACTATTACCACAACCATCAAATCCAACCTCAAGGAAAACTTTATTCCAAAACAATATTTTTGCAACGAGTTTCGGCTTTTTTTGCTCAATTCAATTCATATCGGCATCTCAGAAATTTTGGAATTTTCAATTTCTGAAAACTTAGATTCCATAATTTTTGTAGAGATCAACTGGACTAATAATAA
>VYYI01003250.1:0-12648 GCA_021029175.1 Bilobella aurantiaca
CTGTTCATCGGCCTTGTGTTTAGCTGCGCATCGTATGTTCCTACGTCACGCAGACGTCTCCAAAATAATACTCAACGAATTGTTTACAATTGTCAACAAAAGAGGTAGCACCTTGCATTCGTAAAACGAGCACGATTAGTTATTTTAATCAACTAATAAAACGTAATTGTTAAGCAAAAAGGAGTGGAAAAACGTTAAATCACGGTTTTATGATTGTTCTGTTGGACGTCTTTACCAAAGGTGCAACAGTAGTCAAATAGTTTCAAAATAAAATAACCTCACAATTTTAAAGCAAAATTAGTGAAAATCACCCAGAAAAAATTTCGGTTTTGAATCAGCAAACTAGAGAGACTAGTGAGTACATTGCACTATAGTCATCAGCATCAATTACGGATTAACTAATTCAACATAAACTATCGCTTCCACCGTTTTCCAACAATTTTTGCAGCAAAGTATGCCTATGGTTTAGTTAAACCATAAACATCTCTCCTTTCTCACATGGGCGTCTTTAGTTACCTAGGCCATGTGTTTGTAATCTTGCACACGCACGCACGCACAACTTTCAATACGGTGATTACTATGATAAATGTACTGATACTATACGGATAAATGCAGAAAGCAGCCTTTGAAGATATCATTCAGCCTGTTTCTGATGCGAGTGTTATTTTTTGGGGCGTCTCTAACCGTCGTTATGCTTTACCCGTGTGCCGTCCTCGGAGTTGTCCACAACCTCCCATTCTTTCGGTTTCATAAGACAGGGTTTGCGTTTATGCTATTCTGTTTTTTATGGATTACTGGATACATTTTTGATTGGACGGCGGTACTTATGATGGATTTCATTTTCATACTGTACACAAGTGCGATGATCGTCTGCCTCAAAGATACAATAAATACCATGTAAGTCGCTTTCCATATATTCTATAATACAAAAGGGACTTTAGTTGACCACCTCGTTTTGCTGCTAATCTACCTGTTAGGCGATGTTAGAAATAAGGTTGATGAAGAATCCAACAACAACAACAAATCAAAAAACACAATTCGTAGCATTGGTCTGTTATACGGTTCCTACAGTATTGTGCGCGTACAGTGCAAATGGTGTTGAAAGTAATCTGGCAAGAAGCAACATTTGCATGATATGTAAACTATGTTAGGATTAGGTCAATTTGTTTAAATCTAAAACAATTTTAGTACCTTGGGATTCAAACCCACGACCTCAGGCTAGCTAGAAGAAAAAGAGATATTAGCTTTGACTGCTAGATCAACTCGTCAGAGTATTCTTTAAAAGATATAAGTTTTAAGGTTCAAAATTTCGGTTTTGAGTTTTAATTGCATCTTCTAATGTTTGATTGAAAACATTTTGAATTCATTACTTGTTCATTTGCTTAAACCATTATAAACACAAATAACGAGTTTTCACTTGTCGTCGATTATGTGGAATAAAAAAGATTAGTGTATAGTAAACAAAGGCATCTGAAATGTATTACATTCGGCTTCGGTTAATATTATACAGATGGTAAAGTTTTATAGTATTAGTTTAAATAGTTTGTATTTATGGTCTGTTTGTAGTATTGCTAATTACCGAACAATTATTTTCTAACGACACGATTTGAATTTTAGTTTAAAAAATAACCTAATTTTTTAAGCTTAATTCATTTTTTATCCTAATACGTAATTAGTATAATACGGATTATCGTAATACATATAGATAATAGGTATTCTGTTGATCAATGGTATTTAAAGAAGTTACAAATAATACGTACCTAAAGAATATGCCGTCTGGAAACAACCGTGGATTAGTTAATGAGTAACTCTGTTGTCTATTTATAGGAAATCAAACTTAAATCGCTCATCTACATCGAAACTTCAGCGCTTTTACAGGGAGACACAAACACTGCACAACACGTACCGTGAGCTTCTCAACGATCTGCTACCATTCATTGTTATACCTGGAATACTAATCTTATTGCTATCTGCGTTTAACATTGTAAGAATGTTGTATATTGATAACACAATGTTCATAATAGCAACATCATTGATTGGGCTAGTGGTGCTTATAGTCATAAAAACTTCATCTGAACAAGCGAGTATGTTGTACAAAGTGTCCATTTTGTACGTTCAAAATCTGAGGGCCTCTAATAACATCGAGAACGTAAAATACTGCAACTCTTTTTTAGGACTCAAAATTAAAGTGCCACACTTCTTTGAGTTTGATTCTCTCACTTTTCCGCATATCATACATGATATTGTTATAAATGGTCTCATTAACCTGTTGGTCATAATACCCAAAACTTAACAAAGTCTTAAGAATTTTTTTAAACTATATTTAAGTCTAGAATGATATTTGAAGTCTGTGCGGTATTGGAATTTGAATAAAAATCTTTGTGAGTAGACATTACACGGTGAGAGGATAAGGAAAGTTTCTGCTAAGGTTTTCCAATAGCCTTGCGAGAATCCAGAAGACGATTCTCATTTGCATGCATGTATGCTAATGTGTCCTTTTTCATACATTCCTACCCACTCCCTTACATGTCGAACATATGTTCTGCTGGTCAAATAACAATCTTCACCTTTTACTAACAACTGAAATTTTAATGGTTCAAGAAAACAATAAACTACTACTGATAAGATTTTCAGCATATACAGCCACGCCTCATAGAAACAGAATAAAAACTGATTCAATTACTTTAGTATCCTCAAGTGCAACAATAAAATTTGTTAAATTTGACAATGATTGATTGTCGCAAGTGCGCTTTATTCATAATTACATTCATTCAAACTGTATTTGCCATAAATTTGTAAATTTCAATTTGTATTTATGGCTTATTGTAATATCATTTTATTATCTACAAAAAAACGTCTAGCATAATTTGATCATTAACAAACAGACCTGACTCATCATCAAGCAGTATTTAAACGTTGCAAAATCCAATATGCTGTGAATCTATTTTAAATTTTGATATAATTCCAATGTTAAAATTAAGTTTTGAGTGTATTTATTGCAATATTATAGTATTTAGTTTTGTTACTAGTGGCTTGCTTCCAATAGCATGTCTATCACCCTCGCAGTGCAATAGGCTGAAAACAATTTCAAGCATTTACTCTGTTTTTATTTTAGTACAAAACGTCATAGTCGGTACGTTTTTTGTGTCGAAATCTCCCCTTATGCACAATTTATACCCATTGTCCTATTTCATCTCAAACTTTAGCGGCGGAATTGGCTTCTACTTAATTGACTTTGTTCTACGAGTTTTGAGCTTCATTCGTCAAGCAGAAATTGTAAAAGTGTGGAACTACGCTCGAAGTAACGCACACAGTTGTAAACAGAAAAAATGTTTGAAATTCAGCTTCTTAATTCCGCTGGGCTTATTAGTCGCACAAGCTATTTCGAGTTTTATGTATTTTTTCTTCTGGTACGAATTAGAGTTATATGGAGTAGGTTGGATTGATTCGTTGATTTTTTACTGGATTGTAGCAGTCGAGATAGTCGTAATCACAGGGACTTTTGGAGCATTTTTATTTGTGTTTTTCTGTGGAATTATTTTGATGTCACAGTTGGGGAAAATTTGCCAAACAACATTTGAAGGACAAATAAAATTGCTTAACGATTTGATTGATCAAAAATTGCAAAGTTCACGACAAGTGTTATCTTTCTGTGCGACAAATGATATTGACGTAGAAAATGAGGTTGAGGCGTTGTGTGAAATACAAATGGTGTTCGGTAAATTTAACGCGATTGCAGGAGGTTTTGCTGGAATCTTTATTTTTCGGGCATCACTACAAATTGTGTCATCAATATTTGACCTCTACTCCGCCACTGAGCTGTTATATCATTCTTTGTATTCTGCACAGTGTGCGTTTCAAATTTTGTGCTTGGCGTATTTGGGCAGTAAAATGAAATCGATGGTATGACAATGTTAAGCTTCTTAATCAATTATCATATGAACTTAATTGACTGCATTAATTAAACTTATTCCACTGTTTTTAAACCTAGATAAATTTGGAAAAAACTAATTTTGTGCAGTTGACGAGCAAAATCAAAACGCACGTTAAGGGACGCTCAAATTTTGAAAGTTTCACTAAGGTAAGACAAGGAATTTTGCTAATTCAGTATAGCGTTTGTTGAATAAAATTTGCATACAGAAGATTTCAAATGTACAATAATATATTGTTGTGTTATATAGATATATTTTGTCGTGCATTGAAAAGCAAATTCAAAATGCAGTTTTTTTTTCTAAGTTTCAAATTGTAAGGAAGCAGCAGCGAAACCAGTAGTGAATTGCACTTTTCATAGTTCAACCTTGAGTTCGAACACGACCGCAGAGTTCATTTCACTTTAAAATGTTTAATTTCGCTTAATTAATGCAGGTACTGCAAGCATGGGAATGGAATTTTACTGCTTGCAACTTATTCAAAATCAACGCTGAACTAGTGGTTGCTGTAAGTTTTGCAAGCGTTACTATTTTACAAGCTATGTAGCTATTCTAGAAGGAGATTTTTGTAACTGTATACATTTCTAGGTGTCTGGAACAATGCTAACTTATTGCATTCTCATGATGCAATTAAAGTCAAGCGAGAAGTTAAGCAATTTATGATGTTATTTCTCACGCAAATGAAAAGCAACTTAAGCAAGCTATGTTTGAGAAGTCGAAACTAATGATCATATATTAGCTATTCAATGTACACAATTCTTAACCCTGCATAGATTTCTACCACCAATAGGTTTACCTTAATTTTAATTAAATAATACATGCTTGTATCCAATTAACATCCTTAATTATACGTCCTACGTCCTCCTGCTGCTTTTAACTTAATGTTTAGTTAACTTACATGAAGTTTATCAGTCGTGTTAATGAGCAAAAGTTTGGGAAGTTTGCAGTATTAACATTTAATGATTTTTTTAAAATGAATGCCTCCAGCGTTCAACATTTAAAAAAATTAACCTGAATTTAAAAAATTAAAAATCTTATTACAAAATTTTCTATTTGAAGTAAGAAGCAAATTTTGTTTAGCTACGACGCGGTACGTACGCGTCTCAAACTTTTAAATTGCTAGTTACACCTCATTTCTGTATTATTAAAATTATTAACACCAGTTGATACATCAGTTGCACCGTTGCACTGTAGGACCAATCGAACTAAAAACTATCCAAAATCATTTTCCCTTTGCCTATTGTTAAGAACACTATTAAAAAAATAATACTTAACAAAACACAATTAACATAGGGTACATTATAATTAGAACTAAATTTTCACCGTAACTCACACATTCGAGGCACGGTACAACCTTGATGAATTTTTTTTCATTCATTTCAGCGCGCTTTTATTAGTATCATTTTTTTTATACAAATTTGCCTTAAATAAATTAAATTGTGTTGCTTTTAACTAAATTGACAGGCATCAAACGATAAAAATTTATCAAAATTCATTGAAAATCATAAAATTGATTGTTGTAGGATACATTTTCTCTCAAATTTCGATTGGAAGTAGACAATCACACAGCACAGGGTCTCCGGCAGTCAGTAATTTTAATTTTTTTTTAAATTAATTTGATCGAACGACATAAAAAGGCTTCTCAAAATTAATAAAACAATACTCATTCAGAGTAAATTTCAGTTTCCAAATAAAAAAAACTATTGCACTAATTCTTACAAAATACTGCTACAAAAGTGTAGCGAAATAAATTTTTTTGTCGAATTCAAACTGGACTGACTTCTATAATTCTATAATTCAATTATAAATTTCTATAAAATCTCATTTGCTGTGATTGGTTATAGTTGTTTTAAAATGCTTGCATTTAATTTCGAGTCTTTTTATTTTCACTGTTTAATATGGAGTGGTTGCCTTAGCGGCATACTTCCCGCTGCATCTCCAGCAACAGGACACATTTATAAACGGCTGAAAACCGTATCAGGTATACTCTCTGTTTTCGTTACAGCCCACAACCTTCTTGTCGGTATTTATTATGTGATAAAAAGTCATCTATTTTATAATTTATACCATTCTCCTGAATTCACCAACATTAGCGGCGGAGTAATATATTACTCAATTGATTTTGCTCTTCGAGTCTTGAGTATTACTTACAGATTTGAAATTGTTGGAATTATTAAATATGTAAGGTGTCATCGTTGTAGTGGTTGCATTAAAGGAGTTTTAAAACTTAGTTATACAATCCCACTGGCTTGTGTAGCAATTCAAGCTTGGTCAAATTACAGATATTACGCATTCTTTTACGACATCGAACCTCATGGAGTCATTTGGGTAGACTCCATGATATTCTACTGGCTAATAGCAGTCGACCAATTTGTATTGCTTTCCTATTTTGCGTCAATGTCGTTTGTTTTCTATTGCGGAATTAACACACACTTGTATAGCATTTGCCATCAAACATTTGAAAGAGAAACAACCTACAAATACAACTTTTGTAACAAAAAGAATAAGATTTTTGCCGCACTTTTGGCAACCAGAAGCATTGATGAAAGAAATGCCGTTGAAGCACTGTGTCACCTACAACTGATGTTTGGCAAATTTAAATGCGATTGGTGGAAGCTTTGCTGGAACTTTTGTGTTTCGCTCATCATTAAACATTGTGTTGTCAATATTTGAACTTAGCGACAAAACTGACTTTCTTTACAATTTTCTAAATTATTCGCAACATGCGCTGATATTCGTGTCACTTGCATCCTTAGGAAACCGCATGGAGTCAATGGTAAAGGATTTTAAGTTTAATTAGCATTCCAACTTAACTATTGGTATTGTTACTTCTTGACGAAAGTTGTATTTTGATTCATTTACCTCAATTTTTCTTGCGCTAGTGGTGCCGAAATTCAGATTTCATATTGATTCATAGGTGCAGCTTGGAAATGTCGAAATGAAACATATGCTAAGAAGTGGCTATGCTCAAGCATACACTCTTGACTAACTAGAATGTATCAATTATGCTCTACTTTATTTTGCGATAGATTTGTTTGGAACAAACTAGATGTGTACACTTCATGAGCAGAATCCATGCTTCCTCAAAATTCTTGAACTTTGCAAAGGTAAAATGAAATATGTTTAAATCAATGCTGCGAATTTGCACAATATAACTCTGGAATACCATAGAAAATGATTAAGATATACTTGTATATGCAAAAACAAAAACAAAAAAGCCGATAAAAGATGTGTTTATTATATTAAACACAAATTAGATATATTTTAAATATTGAAAATAATGAATTTAATGAAAATGATGATTAATGAATACATTCAGGTTCTAAAAGCGTGGCATTGGAATTTAACAGCTTGTGATTTATTCAAAATCAATGTTGAACTGTTACCTGCAGTAAGTCATGTCATGTTTTATTAGCTAAGCATTTAAAGTGAAATGTTCTTGTGTATACTTGTAATTATTTGTTTACATCCAGCTCCATAAAACTATTTCAAAATCAGTAATCATTAAAATTCATTTAGGTATTTTCCGCCATGATAACTTATTGTATTATTATGCTACAACTAAAAGCAGCTGAGAAGTAAGACATATGAAATTATTTCTGATCTAGAAGACACCCGCGCGGGGGATTACGATTACGCGACTCAATTTCCCAAAAGGAAGTGTTACTAATTGTTACTGTTAATCACAATTAAATAATTATGAAAGAAAATTAGCTATCAAAAGGTCAACGGAAGTAAAACCCTCATATACTTGTAAAAGTAGTTTTCGATTTATTTAAGTCTTACTAATTGTTAATTACAATTATTAACCAATTAGGAATCGCTTTTTAGGAATTTTGTTGTTGTGTTCATTGTACATACGAAACCCCAATTATATGTGAAACTCGATTTCTGAAAGTTATCTTTTACTAATAGTTTTTAGCGATTTATAGTGAGCATAATTACTTTCAGCGTACCTAAAAACGGAATATTTGATTTCATTTATTTTTAGCCGTTTTCCATTGATAGCTTCACGTGCGCTATGCCTGTTTTGAGGCTTAAAAAGTACTTCAAGGTACATTGAATAAAGCCAATTGTTTGATTGAGGTAGCAGTTGTTGCGCGGCTACGAATTGCTCTGAATGTGTTAAACGTTATTAGCCTAGTTGCTTACAAATGCAAATCTGATTCCGTAATGTCGCTGATGCAGCATGAAATTTGCTGACAGCCTAATCCACAAATCTACCATTAGATGAATATATCACACCAAAATATTTATTACTTTAGACCGTTTCAATAGAGGATTCCTTTCCTTTCAAGCTGTCCATCTGTGTATTTGCTCGGCTCTTGCTAAAATAGGGTTTATCTCAAGTTCAGTTCTGGTGATTTTTAATTAAAAAAATTAGAGGCAATATTAATCTTTTCCTGCAGTACTTTGCGGGAAGGCGCCAATATCACAAGGTCGTCAGCGTAAAGTAGGTGGTGTTCGAAAATTGATGAGATTTTAATTCATGCATTATTGTCAAATTTCCTTGACAAAAACCTTCAATAAACATACACGGGTTAGCCGATTCTCATTGTAGTACGGTTTTTGAGATGATTATTTAGCAGTAGGGCTGGTTTCAGTGCTTTCTTGTATTTCAGTTTGCAAATATAGTCTCATAAATACTTTGACAAAACATTCTGACCCTTCTTGTAATAGGCAGCTCCAAAGTAGATTGTGATTTGGGGTCTCGAAGGCTTGCCCAATATCCACAAAACAGGCGTTGCGTTTTCCTCTCTTACCAAGCTGTTTTGGATTAGTGACGAAAAAACAAAAATTGGTGTTGGGTGCCCGTTCCGTTTTGCAATCCTGCCTGAAACTTTGAAAGCTTCTTGTGCTTTCTGTTGTTAAAACTATTGGAAAGTATTGTGGAAAACAGTTTTAGAACGGTGTTGAAAAAGGATATTGGTCGGGAGTTAGAGGGATCTTTTCTGTCACCTTTCTTTTAAATAGGGTTGGCCGTCGGAATACACCATGTTCGGGGAACTGTAGTTATTTGCAATTTGTTAAAGTCTCGCCATATATAACAAGAAACTAAAAATTTTTTTATAAAACTTGAATAATTATCAAAACAATAATTTTCCTGTGCTTGCGATGAACATTAGCATTAAAATGTTTGGTTTAAATTGAATTTAAAACCAGTCACACTTGCCTTTACAACAGTATGTCATTCTGTATTTTAAAAAGAAGTTTGGGAGAAAACTATAAATTATATATTTGTCGGTATTTTGTTAAGTGTTCGTTACTATCGAGTAGATGTAGTCTACCTGCTGATAGAAATAAGAGGGCTAAGTGCAGGTAAGTACAAGTAAATTTATAAGTCCGTCGATGACGGCATCATTAAGTAATCTTGGATTTGTAAGAGCCTCGACTGTAAAGAAGTCACCTATAACTATTTTAATAGGCGCATAGGATCTGCAGTTCTTGATGACTACCTTGCCACCAATACGCATAAAATATTGCTTAAATCTAATTGATTCACCGTATAGTGCACTCGCAAGTACAATTTCAGTTTTTGCTATAATCAATACAAATATGCCAACTGAGGTAGATGCTCCAATTATTAGTGGATTTAGTGTTGTCCAAAGTCGAATAGCTAGGAAAGCTGGTGTTACCAAGAGTAGAATACCGAAAAGTAAGAGAACCGCTAGTATGTATTTCATCTCAAACATTACACTATTTTGTATTTGTCGCTTTTTGTAAAACATGTGTAGAGTTTTAATTTTGCTAGACGGTGCATTTTGCACTTCACTGTTTTGCATTCTGAAATAACAAGTAATCAAATTATTTAAAAATGATCACATTTAAAACAGCAAAAATTTTTGCTTGAAAGTACTAGCTTTACAAACTAATACTATTGTATAATATGCCTAATAGCATTACCAATATGAAGGAGTCATGATTTTTGTCTGTCAACAAGTGTAGAAGATTGTATACAAATTAACGCATAAAATATTTAAAAATGGGTTTGGATTCATTATCATTAGTGTGTTAAAACAGGTTTAACTGTTTAGTTTTTGGTCCACTAAAATAGTTAAGCTAAATTTATTGTCTACTAAACAGTATGAATTATGTTGATGTTGAAATATATAGTAGTGCAAAATGTGGACTGTTCCTTAAATAAGTTATTATAGAGTGTATACTGACAGATATTTACTGACGTAAAGTCAGTTAAAACTGAACTGATCAAATTTAAACCCAAAATTATAGAAGAGTTACGATGTAAATTTCTTACGTACTCTATTCCAATCATATCCTTAAAGCAGATGACCTGAGTACTGAGGTGAAGGAAAATCAATAAACCTAGTTGTAGCACAACTATCCAATCAAAAACAAACCCGGTTATCCATAGAATTGTGATTGGAAGATATTCAAGGTCAGGGTTGATATATCGAAAGAATGGAAGTCGATAGAACACTGCTAAAATAGTGCCCGGATATGACAAGATAGTGGTAAGTAGCGCCAGGAACAATAGGGTTCTCATCGTAAAAAAATTGACGTTCCTCTCCACCTTTGCATTCAAGCTGAGTCTAATCGCATCTGTTAGAAAATCAATATACAACAAGTAGCTTCATCTAAATTTAGGTCATTCCCGTCCTGTTCTAGGACGAGAATGTCATTTATATCTAATGAAGTCTCAAGATGCATACGTCAAAAATCGCAAGCTTGTGATACTTAAAATTCTTACCATTACCATGTGTCATACCTTTTTGCTTAATATTGGTGATTAGTTCGTTGAACAAAAATATGAGCGCGTTTTGAAGGTTGAAAACGCTGTAGTGAGAAATTGCAGCTACAGCGTACACGGACAACAAGAATATTGCGATCACAAGGTCTGATGGGCTTAGATTAGGTACGAACGACATCTTGTAGGTAAAGTACAGACAGGATGCAACATGTCTACACATATGCAAAGTGTAGAGTACGACGTACACGTTGTAACGCCATTTGTACAATTTCTTTCGTTTGATTCCAACCAAAGCACACTTGGAGTTGTTCCATTCGAAAGGAAGGCATCGTGTCTCAATTCCAACTTTTGACAGCCAAAGTATAGGCTGAATTGCTTCAAAGGACACGATGCTATCCATTGCGGCCTTTAGTTTGGTTTGACAAAAAAAAATACAATTTTAGAGTAAAAGGAATTTCTCAAAACTTACTTTCATACTCATTTAGAGAAGAATGTAAGCACTTTCTTTTTAATGCTCTGCTACAACTTAGCAACTTTCAATTATTAAGTAGCGGAAGCAGAGAGAAAGCTACTTTATGTTTTTGTTTTCTCCGTCCGTCCGTCCGAGTAGAGTTTATATCTACTGAACTGATCTCAAAGCAGTTGTCGGATATAGCATTTCCTTGATATCCGACCCAGTTCAAGTAAATTTTGGTTTGAGCAGTAGTGACTAGTGACCCGCTTGGGGGTCAAAGGTCAAGGGATATCAATCTATGACAACATGAAAATTGACTTCTACAAAAATTGGCGTTTTAGGTCATCAGGATCATTATTACTTTTTTGTTTCAATCATCAGTAAATCAGTTTTCATCTACATAAATTTTTATACATAATAATAGATTTTTGATAATTGCTTTTCGTGTGATACTTATAATAAGGTGTTTATTATAAATTTAAAAATTTTTATTTATCTAAGTTTAAAATTTTATTCTAAGTTACCTTCAAGTAAACTTATTACTGTAAAAATTGGGAATTTATGTTTTAATGACAATTAGTATTAACTTAATTCAGTCGAATTCAAAAATTAATGCACTTAAATGTTTTATTATTTCTTTTGTGAGCTCATAGAAAGTTTGTACTAATTTATAGCAATAGCTAATTCCGTTTTACATTTTATACAATACGAAAAATATTTTAAACGCGGAATTTAAATGTGAGTCGAACCCTGAGAACCTAAACTTAACATAGTTCAGCAAACCCTTACCTTTTTTCAAATTAAATCAGGTGGTGAATTTGTACATCTTAAAATTTATTGCAGTATTTCTTTCGCATGCCTTGACGCACAACATTAGTGGAACCAACTTTTTGTAAAGTACTTACTATTTTAACTCGTAGTAAATCGATTGTGTTATAAGTGTTTTTCATCTGTGATGAGCGTAAATATGTTGTTCATATCAAACTTATATTCTGCCTAGTACATTGCTTGTAAATCCAATTTCACATTGTTTTTTGTAATTAGTGCAACAATACCAATACCAAACTCAAATTATGAGTTGGTGGAGTTTTGGAAAACGTCGAATAGCTGCTAATGATGCTTATTTCCAAGCGTAGAATACTATAAATTTTTATAAACCGCTAGTATGTATTTCATCTCAATCATTATACTGTTTTGAACTTGTTCCCTGAAAAATATATGTGAAGTTTTCTTATTTGTTAGAAGGCTGTAGTTCGTATGTTGTGAAAACATGCCACCATCAGTAGAATTATTTACAAATCAAAATTCTTGCACGCTCTTCTAGATTTTGAAATTTACAGTTAAAAACCCAGCACCATTGTTTATGTATCATTGAGTGAATGAGGGCATTGTACTTTTCAAAACTTGTGAAAAGGTGCCTCTATATATGGATTTTAGAGTTCGATCTCAGCCGCCAACGAGAGAGGATCTTCTCTTTCCAATTAGCTCAATTGTTCACTCGCCCTTTCACTACGACCTATCACAAAGCAATTTAAGTTCTATTTATTGCTTTACAT
>VYYI01003251.1:0-12648 GCA_021029175.1 Bilobella aurantiaca
GTGAGTCTTACTATCCTAATTAATAGGTAGTGAGCTCCCTCTCATAAACATACATACAACCCAACTCCAATTCTTGTAGAAATTTACTTTGTAATATATTTCTAGCTTCATGAGCTTGTAGCTCGAAAGAAGCTTTAAGAAACATTTATAAAAATAATAATAATAATAAATTATTCAGCAAAGAGAGAGAGAGAATCAGATAGAAACCCCATTTTTAATTGCATGAAGCTTGAACTATATGAGCGGGGCGACCAATTAAATATTGTTAACATAACTGTAGTTAAAGTATTATTCACTAATTAACAATTGTAACTCTGAATAATTTTCTAGTCTTTTCCAAAATTAGAAGGTACATTCAGCCCCAACATTCCATGGAGCGTTGTTGAAGTAAATGTGAACTGTAGTGGCTCCAATTTGGTCAATTTGATCAATCAGGCACTGAGGAGCGTTTCCAAGGAGGGCCTGGAAATTTCAAAATCAATTGTGCTGAATAAAATTTTAAAAACTCCGTCAACCAATAAATTTGAACTTACTGCAATCTCCTGTGAATTTGAATGTTCATAGCGCGGGGACGTAGCGTAGCCAGTGAAGGTGAGGCAGAAGCCAAACATTTCGTCGTATTCGTTGTAGAGTAGGCACGTGGGCTGGATGCGTTGACAGTTGTGCTCTGCGTAGCCCTCAACGTTATAGAAATTGTGCCAGCCCATTCCTGGAACGCAGCCGTTGACTGACCAACCATTGGCTGACGCTTCCGCACGGTGCTTGAACGCCACCTTTAAATTTTCAGGGCCGTAACCATTTTGAAAGTACACTTGACTCGTCGTTCCAATGTTGCCGTCATTGCCCTCGCTAACTTCGCAAAGGGCCGCTAAAGTCATCAACCACCAAAGTTTTTTAGAAAAGTTTTGAAATTTATGAAATTTTGAAAAAAAAAATTCAAATTTTTTTTTCATTTGAAAATTTTATGCAAATGATTGTGTAGTTCTGTTTCAGGCTTGTTAGGCTACAGTAATGTGCTAAACATACCTGGATGCGTAAAGTAGGCTGTGATAACGAAGTAATCGACGCCGTTAATCGTTTGGTTTTGGTACATAGGCACTTCGTCCCACTCTGTATTGCCAACTAGTAATTCCTCTTGAGGGATCTAAAAAATTAAAATTAAAGTTAAAATTAATATTAAAGTGACACTTTACCATTCAAGCTAGTTAAACATTAGTTTAACATTAGGGTTAAAGCTAGAGGCATATAGCTTTCGGTCATTTGAATATTTTAATCAAGGAATTTCCAATTCTCCAGATTTTTTGTATTCGAGCACAGTAATGGCCGAGCAAATGAAAGGGTGGGAATGTTGAAATTTCAAATTGTAAGTTAGCAGATGGCAACGCTGTAAAAAGTTACTTGTAAAATAATAGCTTACAAGTGACTGTATTCCGGCAACAAAACCGTTGACGTCGAAGACCAGCGCAATCCCCATGTCATGTGGGTAAACGTACTGAAAACCGTTGAAGGCGCCGCCGTTCCTGCAATCCTCGCCGCTTGCGCGAACCCATCCATCAGCATCAGCGTCAATTGTAGTTCGCGGTAGTCGATGGTACCATCCAACGGGAGACTCACCCCATGTCACTATAAACGGAATTTATGTAAAACAGTTAACATTAAAATTTTGAATGCGTTTTTTAAACATTTAACAGTTTACATTAAAAGGAATAAGAGCATTCTTAAATTTCTCTGTAATGTTACCTCGTAAGTCATTCCAAAAGCTGAAGCCGTATGCCACTGAAACAGGGATAAAAATAAAGGTGTAAAAAAATTTCACAAAAAAATTCAATTTTCAAAATTTAACACAATTTTGCAAAATACATTAGTAAAAAAGATCATATTGTCATGTTCTGATTTCGTTTTGTATTTCTGTATAAGACCTATTACAAGTTATATTAACCTACCGTGGGCGACATTCAAGACTAAAATAACGCCGAGTGCTAAATATTTCATTTTAATACTGAACTTTTTAGGATTAAGTTTTACTATAGTTAACTAATTGCTCCAGTTAATACAAAAACTTTCATATGATCAGCACTAGATTTTATACCATAATTGGAGGACATTACGTAATAAAAAAAAATACGTAAACTGCTGGAATTTGATGCATTACCTAATCTACTGAATAATCATTTAATCGCTTCAAATGGTTTAATCCATAACACAATGACAATTACGAAACCGCAATTAAATCACACTTACATAAACTACAAATATACCAAATATTAAACTTACATTAATTTTTTTTTTCACAATTATCTGAATTATTTGATGCGTAATGCTTACACAATGCAGCAGCCAAATTATTCAAAATGAGACACGGTAAAGTCAAATGACTTTTTGGATCACCTCAAATACCTAACCGCTGACAGCTATGGATCGTTTGAAACTTGTTTAAAACACAAATGCTTGTTAAAGCATCTGTAAAAATTCAATAATTTGTTATTTAAATAAGCTTCAATCAAATTCAATTTTTATTTTCAAAGTTTTTCTTCTATTTTTGGCAGATTTAGAAAAAGTCTATTAGAAATGACGCTTTACAAGTAACCTATTATAACAACAAGAAAATGTTCGTTGAGAAAATAATGAAAGGCACCGTGTAATTCACACATATGTTCTTGAAGTTCTGGATAGGTAACCCACTAGAACGACTATCCTCTCGATAGTGCTAAAAACTACTTATGAAAATCATTGTACAAATTGATTTTTTTATATTTAGATGTACTTGAAGTCCCAATTTGTCATTTTTTGTAGAAATTAGTACCGAGAAATGTAAAATATCTTAACCACTATTTTCTTGCTATTTCTAAAACTACTTATGAAAGGCTCTGTACAAAGTTAGTTTTGATATTTATGAAGTTCCACGTGGGACTCAGCGTCTCCTTATTACCATTTTTCTTTTAAATAGACCGTCGCAAACGCACGTAACCAAGTAGCGTATTGTACTCAAATGAACAAGTGGGAGTCATTTGATAAGAAGCTTACTACAATTTCGTCTAGTCTAGTCTATAGCCTTAAATATATTAAATATTTATTAGCAAAGCAGCACTGCTACTTTAAACAAATCACTACGAAAAATGTATGGAGAGGATTTTTTTTAAATAGGAAAGTTTTCGGAATTTCACGCACACGCAGCTAGAATTTTTAGACATGAAAAACTCCTCATAGTTTAGGGGTGCCATTTTGTCTACCCCTAGCGACGTAAGTCGTCGTTGTGAACAAGCCAAAACATGTGAAATAGGGGGGGAGGGGTAGACCGCCATGACCCATCTGCGAACTTGACCTCACTTGACCCCTAGAATGTTCTCCCGAAAACAGGTTTCAAAAAAGTTAACTCGTTCGAGTTATCGCGCAAGCAGACACACGGACGGACGGACAGAACATTCCCATAAAGTTGCTTACACGCTACTGTCAAGATTTGTACTTTTAAATGTTATGAAGACGTTTTTGATGTGGTGTTATTTGGATTGGGTTTACGAATTCGAAACCTAAACCTATTAAGTTTTCAGTATTTTTATAACTATGCGAGCATGACTCTACAGCTCTTGCTATTATGTCGTGTTTGCTCCCATAATCGCTTTGGTATTGGTTTAGCAATCAACCAACCACAGAAGAGGAAATGAAATGAGGTATTTTGATTGGTTGCAATAATGTTGGCGGTTAAGTGTCTCTTAATTAGTTCCTCCTTAGACTTAATTAACACTCAATTTAACCCACCTCACAGGTTACAAACTTGCAATTTGCAATTTAGTAGGGAATTTTCATTTGAACAAACATGGAATCGATCAAGTTTTTGTTGCTTACTGCAACTCTCTGTTGCACAATTAACTCTGTACTGTGCAAGAAAACAAAAGCAGTAGTAGACTCAGCGGTGCCCAATGCGGAGACGCCTGCGCAGGAAGCGGAGCTTGCAGAGTTGAAGCCAGTAATTACTAAAAAGCAATTACAATTACGTTAATTATATTCAAAATTACATCATTACAAAGTTAATTAACCTTTAGGTCACCTGTCCCAGTGGCTTCTTTGGAAGCTACACGTGCTGGAAAGGATGCTTGTCTCAAGGGGGCGGCCCTACGTGCTGTCAATTTGATGGTCCTGAATACAAGTGTCAGTGCCATCGATTCCCCGTCATTGGAGGCGGTGGACTTAGTGACTTGGTAAGTTTTCTGAATTTTAAAGTTTAGAAAAGAAAAAAATTGAATTTTGAAAAAGAAGATTTGGAAACAACTAGATTTTTAAATAATTTAGTAAAAGGCACTATTACTAATGGAACTTGTTACGTTTCTTAAAAATTTCGATTTTTTCATAACTAGAGTCCGTCGAAGATGTTTTCAACGTTGAAAATTGAAGCGAACTGCTATGCCACAAACTTCAAGAACTTTGCAAAGGCCTACGTTCCAGGAGCTGGTGGCCGCAAGGTAGCCGAAAGCGAACAAGTGGACGAGGAAGCTAATGATGAAGAGGCAAATGACGAGGAAGCTAATGACGAGGAAGCCAATGACGAAGAGGCAAATGACGAGGAAGCCAACGATGAGGAAGCCAATGATGAAGACGCAAATGACGAGGAAGCCAATGATGAAGAGGCCAATGATGAGGAAGCCAACGATGAGGAAGCCAATGATGAAGAAGCAAATGACGAGGCAGCCAACGATGAGGAAGCCAATGACGAGGAAGCCAACGATGAGGAAGCCAATGACGAGGAAGCCAATGATGCAAATGCACCAGCGGAACCAGATGCACCTGCTGATGCTGCAGCGGCTTCCTAAAATTCTTCATTCTTCTTCTTAAAATTAAATCAAAGCTCAAATAGATAGAACTTCAATAAATTCGTTTCAAGAAAGCAACAACTGTTTCTGTTTAGTTTTTCTTTAGTTTTCTACTACTAATGTTGAAAACCATTGAATTTTTTAGAAGAAAAAAACCTTTGAATTCTTTGGTTCGAGTCTTTTTCAGAAACAAAAGTGAAATTTTTAATTGTACCTAAAATTTTCATTTTTATCATCAAAATGACCCTTCTATTAATTTTATCGCAAGAATCTTAACATTATTTAATTTCACTAAGATAATATAATTTTTATTCAGGTATAAGGAATTTCCCAATAAGCCAAAGTAGTCCATTTAATTTTTTTAATAATCACAATAAATCAGTCCAATTTCATAACAATCAAAAATTTCAATAAATTTCAAGTTCATAATAATCAATAATAATCCATATTAATTTCATACTAAATCAAAATAAGCCATATTAATTTCATAATAATCAAAACAGTTCATTTCAATTTAATCCGTTTTCAACATACGCTAATTTCGACAGTCAAGCTTAGATCAAAATTTTAAAATTTTGAGTGAATTGCAAAATGTCGCTGAAACAAAGTGAAATCAATTGATTAGATTTTCTCTCGACTAGTACTCTGAAGTAGTGGTAATCGATCCATCGTAGTTGTCCGCATACACCCCACTAAAGGCCACCTCTGATTGGCTCACAACATGCCTCGCCTCCTCCCAGTCCCTACCTACCCCGTCAGGGGGGCAAAGGTCATCATACTTGGGTGGACACATCGATGGACACTGCTCCTCAATGGACGGATGGTCAAGGCTTCCGAACGTCCGGGACGCCACCAGTACCACCGTGGCATCGTCCCGGAATCTCGACCCCTCTGGGGAGTGACCCCTGAACTGGTCCGGTGAGAAGTGACTCCGGAACTGTTCCGGTGGGAGGGGTGCTTGACCCTTGACCTTAAGGGGTCGTGACCCCGCCTCCTTCTTGTCCTCATTCCTCAACCGGAAGTGGTCTAGAATATCCTTCTGAAGGGCTTCTCTTCCGGGCAGAAACTCCAGGAGCCCTTCTTTGGTCCGCTGCATATCCCGCTCAAAGTCGAATTGGTGGGCAATGAGGATTTTCCAGCGATCGACGTATTGGCGATCTTCACGAGAACCGTGCCAGTGGTGTCGGATTGTGACGGGTACGAATCCCACACGGTTCGAGGTGGTTCCGGGCCGTTCCACCTCAGAGAGGATCTGGTAGGTTTCGGCGGAGCGGGCGAGGATGAGGCGGGAAAAGTTGGGATTCAAATTTTGTTCAATGGCGTTGGACACCTTGTTGATGAGGGAGAAAGCGAAATGGAGGTCAGCTGACCCTAGGATGTCGTACTCGGGCAAGCCATTCATGAGGTGAAATGTCGAGAGTGACATGGCCCATCCATAGCCTGGGTGTGGGTACCACTCGTCATACCGATTCTGGTCAATGGGCTTCCCACGGACCACGGAGTATCCAAAGGAGAAGTCTTCACGAAGTACTTTCTCCAACGGTTTCGGGCCCAAAAATTTACACCGTTTGAAAATCTAAACAAGAATTCAAACAGAATTATGAAATTTAAAACAAAATTCTTCAACATTTATAACAATTTTTTGTAAAATTTTAGTTGTAAACTCTTCAACCTTTCAAAAAAAAAATTCTAAAACTATAGACACAACTTTTGAAACTTTCAACCAGAATTTTTAAATCTTACAAAAAATAGAATTTTAAAATTTAGAACAAATTCTTCACCCGTTAAAAATTTGTTGTTATAATTTTCCGCAAATTTTTTTTAACCTTTTCATAAAAAATTTCTAAATGCAAAACACAAATTAAAAATACTGGAATTCTCATTATACAAAACACACAGAACCAAATTCGTTTAAATTTCTTGAATCAAAATCTTTCCAAAAACGAAATTAATTCTTTTCCCCTAAATTCCTTTTTCAGAAATTTTGTTTTAAATTCAAAATTTTGGTTTTGAAAATCATGCCCCATACCTGAACAACCGTGTACTGTTGACACTGCTCAATGGTCAACTGCACCCAATTCTTGTCCTCGAATTCAATATCAGCGTCCAGCCAACACACCCACTTGGCATGCATCGGAAGCTTGCTAATTGCCAAATTGATCAAATTCTCCTTCATCCAGTACACAGAGCGTGACTTGATTTGAACATGATGCTGATTGGTGGCCGAAGTGACCTTGAACTCTGATTGGCCCAATTCGGGGAAGATGCACTCGACCGTGATCAGTTGAGCTCCGGTGTCGGCCATGTGCTGCGCAAATTGATGGTACAGCTCGTAACGGGAATTGAATGACGCAGGATTGAAAATGGTCGTAATGACGAAAAATGACGCCAAATCGTTTTCAGCATCTTTTTCAGCCGATGACCCTTGACCCTCCTCCACCACACTCACACTCTTCTTGAAACAGGAAAATGGCATTTTGGGGTACTTAAGGGTACTTGAGACTAGGGTAAATGGCAACTTTGCAAATTGAGTTTAACCAATTAAGGTAAAGGTAATAGGTAAAGAATTGGTTAGGTAAGGGGAAATTTGTAGCTAATTTAGTTAGAACTGAGGCCGGGAATGGTTCCCAGCAGCGCTGCCTGCATGCACTGGACTAAAAAGCGATTTGTAGTGGATTGGTAGGAATTGTGGCTTTTGTGACATCCTTGATTCTTATTTGTAAAAAAAAATTGTCACGGCATGGCTCTTTGCCTGATCACGCACATGACATTATACCTCTCCCAACTTTGCATAACCTACAAAAGAAAATCCATAATGTAAATTTTTCATTAGCACTTCATATTTTTGGTAAATATTGGTTACTGTTGTTCTGTAAAATGGGTCGTACAACCGTAGGTGACAAATGATCGCACGGTATTTTGAAGATTTCTGAATTTAGGAAAGGCAGTGACATTTGCATATGTTAAAAAAATGATTAAAAATGGTATCATGTCTTGTATAAGACTTACGTCAACTAAGCTTAGGTGTGTTTAAACTGGTCTTTTAACATTTTTAAACAACTATTAAACAACGCAATGGCAATTAAATTGTCGATGATAAACATTTAATGTTTATTATATTTTTAAAATCCTTTGAGAGTTAAACTTACCCATGATTTCTCTAACAATATATTGCAGTTTGACAGACACAGAACATCAAGACTTTTCAGAAATTTGAAATTGTAAAATTTTATTTTAAAAAAATATACTATTTATTTTGAGAATGACAGCTGTTTTTTTTTTAAATATGACAGCACCTCCGCCATTGAGTGGAATAGGTAATTTTTTCTACACTCAAGAAATCCTTGCTTTTACTCTAATTTCAAGGTCGTTTTTTCACTTTCTCCGGAACCCAGTACTTGACTAAAGTGTTTACTTTTCAAAATATTGAAAAATAAAAACCTCAAAACTAAAATTTCAAAAGTATAAGAAAAAAACTGATTTTCTTAAATAGAATACTGTAAATCGTAATTATAAGACGTTGAGCATTATTATGTCTTGAAATATGTATTGTCAAAAAATGTCAAAAAATGAAAAATAAGGAATACTTGGAAACTTAAAAATTTCGAATATTTCAAGTTTTGTTATGAAACGCACTGTATACTGTAAAGGGTACTTGCAGTGCCCTTTGAACTATTTGTGAACCCAGCGTGTGAACTGCTTTGCATCAAGGTCAATGTTTTATCTGGAGCTGGGGCGGGGGTGGAAGAGACGCTTTTTTCTCTCTTTCAAATCTCTCAACAACACAGCTTCCTTGGTCCATTGAAAAAAGTAAGAGATTCTCAAAGGGTACGTTTGTCGTTCTTAAGCATAAGCATAGCTCAAATTGAGCTCATGAAGCTAGCCTCTTGAAGCACATGAAGGAGCATAAAAAGTGTTTAAAATGAAGCAGAAAGTATCCCTTCACCAGATAGGACTTCTCCTTCCAAACGTCTTTCAGTTTCCCAGTCCAACGTCTCCTCCAGAACAGATCTCTTTTTGTCCAGTATGAAAACTCCAGGAATATTTTATAGTTTTTAGAACCACATACTTTTCTCCAGGAGTGGTGACAATGGGGCTCCAGTGTTTGTCCAGAGGGAGGCTTCCATGGCCTGGAATTATTTTAGCAACAGGTGAGAAACAGGTGGAAATCGAAAAAAAAAATCCGGCCGGTCAATCAACCCCTATTTTTTGATTATTTTCCATTTGGTTATTGGTTATAACATTTCGAATTTCACCACTTTGGTGCGGTACTTGTACCGATTTTTTAAAGCAACTTTTACCTATATTTTACATTTCGGTTTTTTTTTTCGTACCATTTACCCTACAATACCATTCATTAGGTAATAATGCACAATAGTTTTACTTAACTTATATTCCAAATTTCAATGAGCAAAATTACATTGCGGTAAAAATATAAATTAGTTTCTTTATTATTTTTTGTGTAACATTAATTTTTTGTATTAATTCTTACCGGAAAACAATTAGAATTAAGAGAGAATTTTGTTTTGCAGGTATTCTGATACTGTCAGTGGTGTCAAGCAGTTTGAGCGATGTGGAAGAGCCCCAAGCCGATGACCCGCGGAGGTCACGAGGTCAGTACCACGTGACTTTTTTTAACTTAATAAATTTTAGTTCTATTTTTTTTTAAACAATAATTCAAAATATCTGTCCTTATCTAATATCTCTTGACCTAACATAACTCGTTTTATTCATAATTATATTTATAAAAATTAATACTTAATAATTGTACTTACAAACTTTTTACTGTTTAACATAATACGTAATAATAATAGCTTTATACTGAATGAGATATACTTATGACTTAATACACCTATAACTAATATCTTATTACATGTAAACTTATCGCTTGATCTTTAAACTTATAATTTAAGATTTATTTATATTAATTTAAAATATCTTATGTGAACGTTTATGGGTAATTTTTGGTAATTCCTGCTAATGTCAAAGGTCAAATTGCTAAAACTAAAATTATCACTCTCACATAAATTTAAGTCTATTTGTTAACATTAGTTACTGCAATTAATTTTAAGCGTTAATTATTAGTTGCTTAGATTGCCGTTAATAAATTCCAGGGTGGTGGTTTCGAAACACCGTTTAATATATTTTCAAATTAACTTGTGCAACATGCTTGGACACGGATCGGCAACAAAAATCACAAAACAACATCAACGCATATTTGTATATCAGATCTACAACTGACCAAAGAAAAGCAAGGAATCCGAAAACTTCGAAATTTCAAAGACGATTTTCGAAGGAAAAACTTTCGAAATCTCCAACCTGGAATCGTGAATTCGAAAATTTTCAAAAATCATACCGAATTTGGAAACTACTCGCGAAAGTATTCCGAAAACGTTTTTGAGCGCTTTGAACGACGCTATCCTCCCCACGTTCTAAAAAACTTTACAAGCGTCGCCTCAGTTCAACTCCACCAAAATGGCGGTCAAATTGAAAATCACACGCTTTTCAACGGCTCCTATCTGGGAACGTCTTCTGTGGCCAATCCAAACGGACCAATCAGAACACTGGATTTTAAGAATTATACTGTATTTGATCAAAATTTCGATCGATTCGACCCAATTCACCCATTTTACGCACTGACAAACGAAAGGCCGAAACACCGTGCAACCAAGGAATCTTATTGGTGGCTGGATAAAGGAGGTAACAATGGTTTGCAGGATGGTGTAATACCAACGAAGAAAATTATGGTTGTTAAAATTGTCAAAACTTAATAATAAGAAATAATTAGGTAATTAGGAATCCAAGCAATTTGATAGTTAAATAGTTTTTTAAGTTGTGAAATAGACCAACTTGATTCATAGCACTGCAAATACCAGTCTGCAGTAAAATGGTATTAAATGCAATTAAAACCATTTACAATTCGCAATTTTTGTGATTTACAAAATACAGTAACTTTAATTAAGGCATTGTGAAATTTGTCACAAATTGTATCATATTGTTGTCGAATTGGCTTGTAGTCACTTGTATACAAGTCATTTTTTATTTGTACGTATACAGAGTGAATCGCTTTGTTATTTAGGTGGCTATGTTCCCACCAGGCCCCACCCCTGCGACCAGCGATCCTGTTACCCCCAAACAGGAAACCTCCTCATTGGTCGAGAAGCCAATTTAACTACTTCCTCAACCTGCGGCCTGCGCGGAGAGGTAAAGTAATCTTAAAAATAATAGATTTTTTTAAATATTTAAACAAAAATATTTCAGAATTTCGAAAATATATGTTCTAAATGTGGTGTAAGTTTGTTTAAAATTTGATTTTCGTAGGAGCGCTACTGTGTAATTTCTCATTTAGAGGATAAGAAGAAGTGTTTCCGGTGCGACTCAACAGAGAGATACAAAGACAATCCCGGCCTAAGTCACAGAATTAACAATATTCTTCATCGCTTTCATCCCGGGTGAGCAGACAATGCATTTATAGTAAATTATACATAGCATTTTTTATTGCGAGTGTAAAACATTAATGCATAAGCATGAGTTCAAGGCCATAGGAAAGAAAATCTTCTGAAAATTCATTCTAAGAACAAAAGAAAAGAACATTTAGAAAATTAAAAATGTGTTCTGATGTTTTAATAGTATTATTAGTATACCGATTTCATTCTGTTTTTGAAACACACTGTACAAATAGCAGTCAATGCTTCGACCACTTTCTTTCATTCCAAAACCACTTGAAATATATGAGGTTATCTCAGAGACGCCCTTTCCATTTCCTTTTTTAACTCACGCGACTCCCATTCATTAACCCACACATTGCATATCAAAGAATGATTAAATTTAATTATAACTTTAATTTTAAACTACTTTGTAATGCTAGCATACTTTAAACATCTAATTTTTACAAATTATATCACGATATAAATGACATTAAAAATAGCTCTACCATGTAAAAGGCACTGAGAAAAAAGTAGAATTTTTTTTATGAATTTTCACTTTTTAGTTAAATATTGGACTGCATAAATAAAATGAAACGAAATCGAATTAAATCACTTTATATCTGGACTAAAAAACTGCAAGCAATATGGCCTCTTCGAAATCGCATTTTCCAGATATTTTGAATTTAATTTTAAAAACTTCAAAACCTTGTTTTAAATTATTACTTAACCTTTTTTCTTTTAATTTTAGTTTAAGCAGCGAGCGCCGCTCATGGTGGCAATCTGAAAATGGCGTCGAGAACGTTACCATCCAATTAGATCTCGAGGCGCAATTTCACTTTACGCACATGATCATCACCTTCAAAACTTTTCGACCTGCGGCAATGCTCATTGAGAGATCCACAGATTTTGGACAGACTTGGAAAGTATGTAAATTTAAAAAAACAACAACATTATTTTTCAAGTTTTCATTTCATTTTCAAAATTTCAAAATCCGATTTTAAACGCTTCAGCGATGAATACAAAAATTATGATAAATGTAAACGTCGACTAAAAATAATCAAAAGTTTCTGATTAAAAAATTTATCCAACTTGAAGTTATAAAATATAAACGTTTGCTTTTGAAACGATTACCGGTTTTTTTTATTGCATAATGTGTGTATCCTCTTCACGCTTTACACATGTTACACATTGTACATACACAATGTACATACTGTACACACTTAAACACGTACACTTTTTTTGTACAAGGTGTACCGATACTTTGCATACAACTGTCGTGAGTCGTTTCCGCACGTTCTGGAGGGACAGTACACTTCAATCAATGACGTTATTTGCGAATCGAGGTACTCTTCCGTGGCGCCCTCTTCCGAGGGAGAGGTACTCAAAAAGTAAAAAAAAACATTTTCAATTGTCGG
>VYYI01003252.1:0-12647 GCA_021029175.1 Bilobella aurantiaca
CACGGCGTACGGTCCGCCTGCGACTGGCGCTACTGGCGGTTTCCTACAGCTACGATTAATTATTAAGTTGTTTACTTATTACACTCTCGGCGTCCTTAAATGGTGCTAGGAATGTAGTAAATACAGGCTTAAAGTCACCTTCTATTATGTTTGAATCTTGAGGTTGTACAAGATTCAAAAATATAAACGTTATTATTGTAGCACATAAACCAATATGTCCACTGGAATCCATATCTTTAGTAGAACAAACCTACTATATCAACCACTTATTTTTTGGGAGATATTGACAAGCCATGTGCAAGAGAATGCAAAATATCAAAGCCTAACTGACAAGAAAAAAAAATTTTACATTAAAAAATGAGACTTTTAATAATACAACTTACAATGTGTTATTACGTTGTCGAAGTTATAAAACACTAAACTGGATGTATGATACAGAAGGTTGATAATGGCATCTGTAAAGCATCACAACTAGATATAATGGCGTAAGATAGCTAATAAAATAATAAGTTAAATCAACATTTTGAACGAGACTGCTGTAAGTTTTTGTGTTGAGTAAAAAGTAAAACATTTTCCTTACTTGCACCGCTTTCCCTATTAATGATAAACCAAATTCGATTTTTAGTAGTTATGGCAAGCAAACATATTATAAACTTAGTGCGGTTTGCTGCACGTAATGTTGAGCTAATCTAACCACATCTACTTTTTGACGATTTAAAAACTTTGTTTTCTAAAGTTTTGTAGAAGGGCATAAGCCTGCTGGCACTAGGTAAAGGAGCGTTATTTGAAATTCCCGCAAAGCGTATAGTCAACATGAAAGGAGATGGTAGGGATTTAAAAAAAAATATTAAAGTTTTAAAAAAAATCGGACAAATTGCAGATTAAGTGAAGTAAATGATCGGTGAAGATTTAAGACCTAGACTTAGAAATCGTAGGTTTTAAAAGTAGAAGTTAGAATGTTTAATTGGCATTGCGCTAAACCACCCTCCAACCTTCAAATTCAACCATTTAAACAATATAACCTTTATTTAAATTACCGGTAAATTTATTTGAATTAATTGAACTATGATTGTGCTGCTTATGTTGTGAGGTAATAAACAAACTTTAGGTTGCGGAAGCATATCTTTATTAGTGGTAAAAACGAACGACAAATTTTATTGAAAATTTAACTCCAAAAGATTTTTCTCTCCTTAATTGTGTGTGTGGTGCTTGAATAAAGCGAGTTATTTAAAATATATTATACAAGAATAGATGGAATACTTACATAAATTACAAAGATTGCTTTAAGAATTATTGTTGGGTAGGACTGTCGTGATATGGCTACATATTGCTATTTAATACATTTAAACGATTTTGTTTATAATATTTAGTAGTTTTGCTTATTAAAATAAAAGCGGACATTGAAAAATGAATGAATCCAAATTATCATTACAAAACTTTCAGCGGGAGGACATGTCGCCTTGCCTTTCTCAGAAAAAGATGCATAGGCATATCCACAACAATAACATCTGTTTCTTTCACCACTTGTAGATACAAATAGCATTTATCCCTCCACCCTCATGAAAATGGGATATAATATCCTGCATTTAGAGCAAACAACCCTTTGTTAGAAGCCGGATACTTTGAGATAAGCATATCCTACAAATTTCACTACAATAAAATAACTCAAGTAAATTCTCATAGAAACTATATCACAATCTGAAATATTATGGATTTTCTGCCTAATGAGGTAAGTAATTTTAGTAGATTTTTTTAAATTTATTATTATTTTCAAAATTTTGCAAATGGTCCACGCATAGAATTTGTCCAATTAGCACGTGATACAGCGCAGTCGTGTGCGAGGCTACAAACTCAAGTCTATCCCAGGAAAACAAATAATTTTGATCTTTCAAATATCAATGTAACGATATAGAATATAGATGTTGCTGATAGGACAAAGCTTAACAATCTGGTATTTAGCAGGTTATACACGACGAACACATAAGGCATATGCTAGAAATTGAGACTTAAAACACTTCTTAATGGGCTCTCTCGCCTAGCCTTCAACTAGCAGATGAAATTCTATAAAGTTTTAAAATGAGCATGAAGGTGACTGGGATCGAACCCCTGTCTTTTAACGATTTGGTTTGAATTTTTTACCATCGGTCAAGAACTGAAATTAAAAAAACACAATATAATTAGAGTAGTTTTATCACGCAATCACGTCAAGAAGGGAGCGCTTCTAATTTATGATTATATAATACTATTTAACTACACAATCTACTTTTCACAACAGGTTCTGGATATAATTGTCGGGTACACAGACGTAAGTACATTTGCAGAATGCCGCCTAGTCAATCGTCGTTGGAATTCTGTCGCAACGAGACACTTGCGACAAAATTTTGTTATTTCTTTTGCCAGCAAGGTCCAAGTAAAAGCCTTTTTACGGCTCTCCGAAAAACGCACCCAAGACTTTCCATTTTGCCAATTCCGGATAGAGAAGTTGCACAAGATTCATATCGACTTCTGGCAGATACTTATGGATAGTTATGGTAGCAAAATTAAATCATTCGATACGAGTCTTACGGATGATGTCCCGCACGCAGTAACGGATGAAGCCTTAAAAAAATTACTCGTCTCCATGGGAACGCTACCAAGTCTACGACAACTTACCACAAATTTAGTTCCCGAACACTTTAAGAAGGGAATGTTGCCCAACGTTACGAAGCTGACAATAGCTTCTCCTAAAGGAACAAGCCGCTTACCGGTCGAATACTTTCAAGCTGCTCCAAATCTGCAGGAGATAGTTGTTTCAAAGTTTGATATATCGTGTGCAAATTGCCAGTTGAATATCGCAGAAGAGTATAAAGTGATTGCACAGATCCGATTCAACATAGTGTGCATGAGTGTAAGAGATGTGCGCAACAGTACAAACGAAAAGTTTATCGAAAGACTTGGAAATTTACCTAATATTCGAATTGGGCAGCTTGAAATTTATGGAGCACTCCGTGGCACTACTCCTCAATCTACATTTGTTGATCGAATTTTACAGCTTCAAGCAAATCATCTAAGGGGTTTGAGCATTGATGAGTACACGTCTTGGTACATATACTTTACGCTTCCAAAAATGCGGAAATTGTGCTCATTGGAAATAAGCTACATAAGCGAAAGCTCTCCACCGCTCGCAAATATTGAAAGCAATATTCTGCCAAATTTGGAAACTGTAAGATTTTTACTTTATTATTATTCAGTTTTTTAATAGGATAACATTGAATTGAATGTTTAAGGCTTAACTTTCAAATTTGAGGAAATGACCCATCCTACACTCTACTTTTAAGCCAGTTTACTCGAAAAGTTCAGAACAATCGATTTCAAATTGATGAGATTCAAAATATTTTTTAATTTATTACTATGTCAATCAGCCACCCTTCACTCTACTTTTTAGTCAATCAACTCGAACGCAATTCGATAAGATCTAAAAAGGTAATCATTTCGATTTTGTGCCAATACCTGCTAGTTCACACTCAAGGTTTAAATTCCGAAATAGTCACGTCACTCACGCTAGACAATGCATGTATTCAAATAAAAAATTCTACCATCCGCTTACCGTGTTCCAATTTATGTTTAATGTCTTGTAACAAAATTGTGTTCAAGAAAAGAAATATAAGTAAACAAATAAGTACCTACACTTCTTGTACGATTTTGATATTTCAACCATGTCCTATCTTTTGGTATTTTTATTAACTCGGCGCATTAACAGCTCTAACAACTCAAACGACTTGAGTTCGAATCGATATGTGTTCTATTTGTTCCTCACAACGCTTTTGTTCAAGTAGGTGAATACCAGCCAAATATGGCCTATTATTAGTTTATTCAAAAGCGATATTAAATACACATGACATTGAAACGTTTACAAAAAAGTATTTCTTGCTCCTCACAACAAGAAAACCAAGTATTTCAAAAAGATTTATAAAAAATAATAATTTTACGGGAATGTTGAGCAACACAGCAAACCAACTTTTTCAAATTACCTGCCGCCTATACGATATACCATACCTTGTGTGTAGGTGTTGATTGTGTGTTTAAGTGTTTTAAAACGCTTTTTTAATAATTTTTGACCTTACCACTACATACCTTTAACTTTTTAAAGTCCTTTGCTTATTCCACCTTTTTTACAAGGAGACGAGAATAGCTGAAACTTGCAAAGGACTGTATTGCAAGATGTTGCTTAAAGTAAATTTAGATTCGACATTAGGTTTTGTTTACCGGAAGTATTCCAATATAAGCCCTGCTCTGAAATAAGCCAGGTATAATATATCCCGGGTTCCTACTATAGGCCTCTCACATCAGCCGTCGACGGTAGAGCTGCTTAATTTGATTGTAATCTCGCGGGTGTATATATTGGAACTTTTACGGTATTTCAAAACATACTGTGAAATAAATATAGATTTGGCAGTACTTTCAAATTTAATGTATTTATAGTAAAGTGTAATATTACTCTCAATGTATCTAGGTTGACATTCATGACTACAAAGAGCCGCTGACCATTTTCAATTACTCAGTTTTTGAAAAAGTGAGGTCGTTGACTTTGCGCGAAAATGGAAAAATGACGCCTTCTAGAGAAAAATCCGAATATTGGACAAATTTCGCAACTGCATTTCCAAACCTTGTGAATTTTACTTATGTCAACGACTTGAACCTTTTTGAGCTAAATTTCAATATTATGGAGCACATTCTTTCAACTCTAACAATGGACACTTTGCGTACAGTTCAATTTTCTATCGTGAAAATGGAGGAAGTTACGTCTAAAGCAGACATGGGCATCGCGCGAAACCTTCAATTAATCAAAACCTTTTCTGGGTTTGATGACCTCAGAATCGTGGCCCGTAACGGAAGGATAGCTGCAAAACGTAGCATAATTGAAGAAACTGACTATTGGGAAAAGATGGAAAAATTGCGCCGTCACACTTTTGTTGGAATGAAAGGTAAGCTATCAAAATGTTATTTAATATTGTCAGTTTTATAAAGAAACCAAACAAGCCCGTCCTAGGACAGAAGAGTTTTATCGTTGTCTTAGAACGGGCTTGTTTGGCAAATACATTACCGGTTTTTTTGTTAGTATTAGAAATGGTTGCCTTGGTTTTGTTTAGTCGAGGAAACTCAAAAAATAGAACCAGTAGAAAAATAAAAGTTATTATTTTATTCTGAAAGATATAATACAACCCTAAATTGAACTCTGCAGCGCGTATCAGTTAGGAGTAAAAAAAACAATCAATAAAGCAAAAATGAACAAATCATTTATAACACAAAGTGAGCAAAACCTGAAGAATGAATTGCTCCATTCCCAAATGGTAACAATATCGTTAATGTGACTTTTGACGTTACAGAATATTATTTTAAAGGCATATCCCTGCTTTCAGTATCAGTTTTGAAAAAAACTGTGATAGAGAATAATGTCAACAATTGTCTTGAGCTCAGGGAATCAAGTGAACGAACAAATTTAGCGTGTCTTTTCTACAATGTTACTTTTTCACGTACTCGCCTCCCGCTTTTAGTATAATAAAACATTAATAGAGAAGAACTTGTAGTTGCGTAGAGATAGGGTTTTATATTTTGCAGCAGAAGACACCGCTCCATTCTATTTCCAGGCAATCTACCTACATACCCTATATAACCCAGCATGATGTTTTTCGGTAAATTGGAAAATTGATTAGGTTAGATTAAACTAAAAATTACACTCAATTGCACGTTAAGCTAATTATTCAAAACTACAGTTTACTGTCATTGCAACGACTTCTCTATCTTACAATTAGAGCAATTAGAGAGTAATTACTAAATTTCAAGAGTGTACTGTTAATATTATAAAGTCACAAAAATATGTTCCCCAGAAACAATTTTGTTTACATGTGTTTGAAATTAAAATTATACAGGATTAACTTCACTCAAAATTGATTTCCCGATTTCTGACGATTTTGTGGAGGGTGTTTTACTTCGAATTCCGCCTTTGGCCTCCCTCACAGTGATTCTGCACAAGGTACATATTAAATCAGTGCTAAACAAATTATTTCTACTTATTTGATAAATTTTCTAAATCAGGTGTCAAATGCTGTGCGCCAAAAACTTGAAAATCACCACTCAAACAAATTATGTTGTGAAACCTTCGCTATAAACCCCAATCCTATTCCAAGAAGATGTTTTCGCTACTAGGAGACCAAACTAGTGCTAAGACGGAGATTTTTATTTTAAGATTTAAATTAAAAACAATGCCCAACTATAACGATAACTTTTTCTCTTTTTCATAAATAGTAGTAATTTACTTAAATATATGCTAATTTAATTGTAACAAGCCTACTTCAACATAACACTCCTTGAGATACATTTTTCAAAACATTTGGATAGCTTACGTCCTATTGAAACTATTCTTAATGTTTCAGAGTTGATGGTCTTTAAGGAAAAAGTGCGTCAATGTAAAAAAAAGACTATTTATGTAGATAAAAATAACGTTGGAGAAGCATAGCATAGCATATCCAGCATAGCAGATATCGGTTGATGGGGAAAATGCTGCTTTGACATTGCAAGTACTTCATCACGAAGTCAGCCAATGTTCGATTCTGGATTTTTGTTATACTAGCAAAAGAACAAGTCCTAAGACGTGAGTAATTAATTTCGGATTAATTATTGTAAATTGGTAATTATAATTAACTTATTTGGAATCTATTTTGAGAAATTTTGAGGTCCTAGTTAGCTTCAGCATACGTAAACACCCCACATTCTCAGGTCAAGCTCAGTTTCCAAAAGTTTATTATTGTTAATTGTTGATCACAATTAACTAATTTAAATCACAGATTTGACTAAATCATTTGGACGAAGCTCTTCAGCCATTTCAAAAAGTTTGTTTTGAAAAAAGTACACAAAAAAAATTAAAGTTGGTACAACTCGAATGCGTTATTGATGATCGAGTTTATAGCGACGCTCAGCATTAAATGGTATACAAATATTTTGTCGAGACCTATTACACTTGATGAGATGAGACGATTTGCACTAAAGTAACAATAACCACAATCACCACAGAATTTAACGACAATTTAAATTAATTTAAAAATTTAGTTTAAGTTGAAGCTGTTGTCCATTTATAAATTCTGTCCTGATAGGACGGATGGGTTGTTTTATAACATCCAATTAATGGTTGTTATACATTATTTACAAACCATTTACATTATATGTTTTTCCTTACTATAGATTGTTTTGATAATCCATCTAATGAATTGAACTTTTATTGTCAAGAAATTTAATTTGATAAATAGAGTTCAGTGAGTTATACTTATGTGGATTCTCAAGTGACAACTCGTTTCATTTAACATGATAATTAAATTGTAAGAGTAACACCCATTACTTTCTCAAAATTTGTGAATTTATTTGAATTAGTTGTAGCCAATTTTAAGTTTACTTTTTTACCAATAATTTGAGGCACATCATCAGAGGCAACATGAATTGCGGAAGTACCGTATTTCCTCGCGTATAAGACGCACTCCCGGAAATTGTCTCAAAAGTTTTCGTGGCGCGAAAAGCTAGCTTTAAAAAGCTTAATATGCTGATAACCTTGTGGATGGAGATAGACGAGGAATCAGAAGATGAATTATTGGGCGATTTGTTCGACGGATTTGATGAGCTTACACTAGATGAATAATGATTTTATTCTATTTTGTCTAGTATTTTAGAATAAATTTATTTAGTTTTCCAAAAAAAAATCAATTATTTTTGAAAAATGTCTGAAATTTCTCAGATAAGACGCGTCTTATACGCGAGGAAATACGGTATATCTTAACCAGAGTGATGGCATTGGATAAAAGTATTGTGGGAGACACAACAGCTCATGTATTTTTTCATTTCTGCATCCTTCTCGCCCAGAAGATTGGTACAGTCACCCCAGTCCAAAAATCCGTTACTGGCTTGGCAACATTGGACGTTGGCCTCGGCGGCGTTGCCTTCCCCACCCTTGCACGAACACGATAGCGCATCACAAGTTGCTGTCAGGCACACCGCCACCAATGCAATGAGGATGAGGAACTTCATTTTTACGATAGTTATCTAAAGAGACAAGTATTGAGATATGTAAGTTTTTAAGTTTTTTAGGTTACAAATATTTAGAGCAATACATAGGTACTATGACGGTTTGAACTCATGGGATACTTAAGATAGTATTTCTATTCTCTCTTTTTTATATCCACTAATTCTGCATTTTATGTTCCAAGTATTCATGTGTTAGGGGTGTGAACAAGCACAAAAGTTAAATTTGAGTTAATTATACAGAATTAGTTAAATTTGTATATTCAAGAATAAGTAAGTACATTTATCAAAGCATGAAGTACAATTTTACCTGATGTTGAAAGAAGGAGGAGTTATGTATCTTGGTATAATTTGGAATGAGGATTGCCTGGAACTGTCTCTTGTATAAATACCCTTGTGGGAAGCGTAATTTAGTACTCACTTTTAATTGAATTAATTAGTTTTAATTGCTGACAATAAATGAATTTGTGTGGTACTCAAACCGCAATGCGGTTGGCAGTGCTATTTATGCTTTTACGCCCAGGAAACAATTTTTACACGTCCAACATTCTTTAGTAAATTTTTATCAGTAAAGTAGTATTTGAATTTTTTGTGTTGGACATATGGTTTTAATAGTATTTAATGGAGTATTATAATTCACAAAAAGTTGATTTTCACACTTAGATGTGTAGGTTAATACAACAAAAACGGGAAAATGTGGTTTTTGAGATTTCGAGAATTAATTAGAGACGTTAGGTTTAAGTCGCATTGATTTAATTGCGGTTTGCAATACATATTTGCAATTAATTTTTTAGTAAAGACAAATGATACACGCTTCCTAGATAGATTCAAGCAGATGCGGTCGTCTGTGACAAGGCTATTTTAAAATTTGGTTGGCCACAATTAGTAAATCAATCAGCTAAAGAAGGAAAGAATTGTTCCCGTATTTAATTTCTTTATAGAAAAGAATTCTTGGGTAAATTAAATGCCCATCTGTGAAACGTGGCGAGGAGACATGAGTTGGTTGGAAAAGAGTTTTTGTGCAACTGTGGCGCACAAACACCGGCAATTAATATTGAGAATTGCGTTTTGAAATACATAATTAGAAATGAAATTTCTTGGAGGCAACCAAGTTTTTAGTTATCAAATTTCCAAGTCAATGTTTTCTCCACGTTAATGAAACTCCGCCTGGTACAAAAGCTCTACTTTATTTCTAAACGGTCAACAAGTAGCGAAAGTAAGAAAATTAGAGTAACAACAAAATTAAAATCATGGAGTAGAAACTAGAAGTCGTAGGTTTAACAACGGAAGAATTATGTTAAAATAAGTTAGAACAGTTAAAAATATTGCTGATAAAGTTATAATCAAATTAAAAGAATGTTAAAATGACAAAATATTTATAATCACTGTGGTAACAAAATAGTTTTGATAACAGTGATGTAGAAATGTATTTTTGGTTTTATAATTTTTGAAAATTATTTAAAAAAAAATAATTAAAAGTCATTTAATTAAATTTTTCTTGGCGATTCTGACTTTGTCACTCGAATAGTTTCGTTTAGCCATAGAACACAGGATTCAATCCCGAAGAGACAAATATTGATTTACTGTAAATGACATCCGCGATTTCACGTAAACAAATCTTCCTCCGTTTTAAAAATTTATTTCTAGCATGTATTTTTGACGCTGAATCCGAATCTGCCTTTTTAGTTACCCTAGGGGGTCAAATTCGGCCCCCCTAAGGGTACAACCCTTTGGCTTGACCCCCAGTAAATGCTCATGTAAGGGGTCAATATATAAGCGCTTTTGAAGCAGAATTTGATTTTCACACTTTCGCGACCATTTGAGGTCAAGTTTGACCTCAAAAGCTCAAAAAAGTAGAAATTTTTTCAAATTTTAGGCCAAGCTTGGTGACCTCTGGCTGAAAAATTTGACCTCCTAGGGTCACGAGAATAGCAGGTTTGGATTCAGCGTCAAAAATTCATGCTAGAAACCAATTTTTAGCAAAATCGAACGGGGGGAAATTTGCTAACTTAAAATCGCGCATGCCCTTTTGTTCGTTTAAATTTAGCTAGGGCTTTCCAAAATTCAGTGCGCTGTGTACTGTTACGAAACACAATTGTAAGTGGGCGTCGTCGATTTGTGAACTTCAAGCCTCCGATCCTTGTATTGGTAATATCCAAGGTTCATGGAAACGTATTAATTTCTAATAAACAAAATGAGTACTCCTTTTGTTTATTAGAAATTAATACGTTTCCATGGACCTTGGGTAATATCAGTCGATGTAATTTGCAAACTCAACAGATTCAAAGCGACATCAGTGATTGTCAAAAAATTGAAACCCCAAAATTGCTAAATCATTAACTTGATTATTTGAATTTTATTTGTCTTTGGTTGGTAGGGATTGATAATTATTTCTGTTAAAAAATAATTACTTTGATGAGTTTTGGATCCCTTATTTTAGGTATTTCATTAAACTTTTTTGTCACATTCTAACTGCAAAAAGCTCTATAAATATAAAGCGAGCCTAAAACATTGTAAATGTTGAATTTTCTGTATTAAATCTGCTAATTTTGTGGTGCGTTTTCCAGCCATTTTATACTTTTAAGTAAACAAGGAAGTACGCTTTACAGAAGCGTCAAAACTGCTTCATCTAGAAACAAATTATGAAGCCAATCGTTGACCAATTGAAAATCCATTATTAAAGCAACTTCACTTTTCTAATACTTCTTACTTTTAAATTTATTTATACTTTGGGGTTATTTCGAATCATATTTTCCGTGCATGCAAATTGCGATATAACTATATTTGTAAAGAAATTTTTAAAACAACAGGAGCGACATTGTTGTCAATCAACTTTAATAAACTTGAATTTAAAATGATTCAAGAAAACTCTCTGCATGTTGAAAAGAATTTATTACGCCCATGCAGCATTACATATACGACTGTCTTTTAAATCGGACTAATCTTTTTAAAAGATCTGATTTTGAATAGATTTTCAATCTTGAAATTTAATCAAATTACTTTAGCATTCCAATACTTGCCAACAAACATTTTCAATTTTAGTTTGGAAATTCAGATGTATTCATAATCGACAAATGTCTGTTTCTCATTATAGCTCTCTGGAAACGGTCTCAACCTTAAAAAAATATTATATTAAAATTTTACATTTCATAAATATTATAGTAGAGTAAAATATTATTTAAACGTTATGAATACTTTTAATAACCTTTAAAGCTTATAGTTTTAGCCTTAAGACTAGATATTCAAAAAAAAATTAAAGGTTCTGTGGTTGCACATTGCTAACTATGTTTATAATAAATTATGTTTAATATGCGCTGCTTACAACATGTGGAATTATTCCCCAATCTCCAAGCACATCCAGCGACACCGACAATATTAGAGGCATGCGACGCGATTTCCCCGTCACCGACACTGTGTCATTAAGTTTTTTGTTATTAAAAGTACAATAAAGAAAAAAACTCGGTACACTGTCTCACTCCATCTGTGAAAACGAATCTCGGCGGTGCATGCAACTTCTCGGCCATATGCATTCATTGAGCCAACAAGACGCAAAATGCCTTTTCCTCTAAACCCGCTCACTTGAACATTGATTTTGGCCAGGCAGCCGTAGGCGATAACATCTGAAGGTTCAAACATACCTCACAATTAGTTTCAATTGACTACAAGTAAATTTTGTTTGTAAATTTTAATGAAAAATTAGCAATATTTTGAAATTTCATTTAGAACATATTCTTTTTAATATTTTTCAACTATCCTTCGTTTGTGCTCAAAATTTTGAAACTGGCTTCTGTGACTCCGTGCTCATTCTGATGCGTATTAATTTGGAAATCGCCATTTATTTCTTGCTTTTCTCTGCTTCCATCACTCAACAGAACGCTAGCAAATTCCGAAGTGATTTTCATTTTATTTTTAATACAAGTTAACTTCATAGATAAAATAAAATATTAACTTTAATTTAACTAAAGCAAATCAAAATTCAAAGTCGAGTACAAACTTGTTGCATTATTTGAACTTTTTTTAAAGTGACTTGGAATTTAGGGACGAAGCTCCCGAAAATTCTAGAAATAGTTGAGCTTAAACAAATTAGAAACCTTCTTTTCAAAAAGGGAAATTTTTTTACAAGCCCTTTTTCGACTGACCGGAGATTCAAACCTGCGTTCTCAAATTGGCTGATTGAGAGAGAAGAAAGCCGCTTACCACTTGGCCAACTCGGCCGTAATATATTCAATGTGTTTCAGTCTCAGAAATTAAAAAAATACATATCACTGTTAAGGAGCATTAGTTTTTTCAGTTCCCACAAACTAGCACTAAAGTCAAAGTTGTAATTGCAATATAAGAAAATTCGATTTTTTGAAAGTGGTCTACCAAAAATTATAGAAATGGCGTAGAATGTCAACTAAATGCTCCTACAAGAACAGTTGAATCCATTGTACTAATCTCACCGAAACATGTTTTTTCGTTCCTCACAAACTAGTCAGCACTAAGGATCGTTATTTGACATTCCCGCAGAGCGGATGATCAACATGAAAGGAGAGGGTAGGGATGTGGTAGGGATAAGGACTCATTAGCATAGATGTTGTCATCAAGCAGGCACAACAGAC